>PVIU01001570.1:0-207283 GCA_004026605.1 Ondatra zibethicus | reverse complement strand
GGGGAGGGAAGGGAAGGGAAGGGAAGGGAAGGGAAGGGAAGGGAAGGGAAGGGAAGGGAAGGGAGTTATAGTAGTTTTTCCCCAACAGCAGTGAAAAGTCCTTGAGCCAGGCACTTTAGGGAAGACTGTCTTCTAGGTTACCAGGTGCAATTTGTCCCTCCTGTGTTCACTCATTGGCCCTAGGAAGTGATGGGTTTCAGAACGCAGAGTCTGAGGCCTGTGGTCAACTTTGCTTTACCTGAAGCTGCAGTGTGGGAGCTGTGGAAATGTAAGTGATGTATATTCATGGCTACTGCAGAAATGATGCCTTTTTATAATAATTGTAAAGGTCATCTTTAATAACATTCATTTTTATTATTATCTTTGTGCCTTTTCCCAAATAATAGAGCACTTCAAATTTTTTGTTTCCTTACCATTCCACAATTTATTGACCAGTTGACCTTTTTATTTTCATGAAAATTGGGAGCCTGATATTTCTTTTAATTTCTTTTAACATACATATGCAAGTGTCCCATCATCAGTTTTTGGAAGACTTTAATTTTTCCATTGGCTTGACTTAGTTGCTATTTCACAAATCAGCTGATAATTTTTGAATGTGTATACTTCTTGAATGTGTCTACATCCTTTTTTATTTTTTTGGTTTTTCAAGACAGGGTCTCTCTGTGGCTTTGGAGCCTGTTCTGGAACTAGCTCTTGTAGACCAGGTTGCCCTCAAACTCACAGAGATCCTCCTGCCTCTGCCTCCCTAGTGCTGGGATTAAAGGCACGCGCCACCACTGCCCGGCTGAATGTGTCTACTTCCTGACAGTCAATTCTGTCTCACTGCTCTGTGTCTATTCCTTTCCGGTGCTGTCTTGCCAATTGTAGGTTTGTAGTAGGTTTGGCAGCCAGACACTGCCAGTTCTCTAGCATCATTGTTCTTCAGTAAGGTGCATTTGTGTTTCCATACAAACTTAGGGTATGCTTTTTTGTCATATGGCTTGACATATGGTTTATCAATAGCTTGTCAAAAATATGATTGGTTTTCATTGAACTGGGTAGTAACTATGACTATGAAAATACTCAATGTTTCAAATCATACAGATTTTATACATGTTTATAAGCTTTATGTCCTGGTATTTCACTGTAAATTTTACATATATAAAATAAATACTATATATTTAAAATATATATTATATTTGATTTATATGTTGACTCCATCCTGTATAACTGGAACACATTTTAGTGGTCATACTATATAACCTTTGCTCATGTTGGATTCCGTTTGCTAATATTTTCTGGAATTTTTATCTCTATCTAAGAAAAATATTGGCCCATAGTTTTTCTTGATATCATGCCTTTGTCTTGGCATTTGAGTAAAAACGGCTTTGTAGCTCAAGTTAGGAACTGTTTCATTTCCATTTTCTGGAAAAGTCTGTACTGAGTAGATGTCATTTCTTTAAAGTTTTGGTAGAATTCACAAGTGAAACCACCTAGGCCCTCTGTTTTCTATTTTGGAACATCACTAACTGTTGACTTAATTTTATTAGTAGATTGTGATAGCTTCAGATTCCTTATGAGAGATTTGGTACCTTATGCCTTCTAGGAAATCAGTTGGTTTCTTCTGAAATGTCAAGTGTGTGACAGAGCATGGGTCATATATTGCTTTAGTAGGAGGCTGTGAAAGCCCTTCTTACACATTTCTGTGTGAACAATTGGCGTCTTTCCTGCTAAGAAGTTTGCAGGTTTAATTTATCCTTTTCAAGAGCTGGCATTATAATTCTAATTTTTAAATTTGTGTTACCATTTTTAATTTCACTTGTTTATCCTCTAATAATAAGTAATAAATGAAATAATTACTATTTCTTCTGCAAGTTTTAGGCTTGGATTGTACCTTTTATAGGATAAAATATTCTTTGAGATAGAATGTTATTTATTTTAGGGATCTTTTCTAATATAAGTATTTTATGCTTTGATGTTTTATTCAGGTTTGTCCTAGGCACATTGATTAAATTGTTACATATTTTCTGGTCCAGAATCTCTCCTATTTATCCTTGAGACAGTCTCTCAGACCTGTGCATTGTTTAGAAATTATTTCAATTGTACTTCTATTGTCTTTATTTTATTGCTTCCTTTTTCACATAATTTCAAATTTGCTTTATTGATTCTTTGGAAATATCAAATCATGCACCCCAACCCCACTCACTTCCCAGTCCTTCCGTGTCCACCCTTGTAACTACTCCTCCAAAGAAATAAAAAAATTTAAAAAAGAAAAAAGAAGAAAACAAACAAACAAACAAAAAAAAACCCCACAGTTCTACCGTACTTGTCCCATTCTGCTTCTCCATCTTTCCCACCTCCCCATCACACATTTGTTCATCATAGTGGTGCCCACCATTGGGCCACCCCAGGGGTGGGGTTTGGTGTCTTCTGACTGCCCCCTAAATGATTCTATTATAGTTAGAGAACATACATTGTTTCATTTCCTTCCTTCTTCTCCATGTCCCCTTACAATTATGAGACAGCACCCCTCATGTTTACATAAATCATTTTAAACTTTATATAAATATGTCATCTATGAGGAGACAGCCCTCAAGTGCCAGAAAGGGTAAACATCCTTAACAGTTTCTCTATGCTCTTTACTTGAGTCAGAAGTTTGAAATGCTTTCTGAAGGTTCTTTTCTCTTTTGACAAATACAATAGTTTTGTGAGATGCTAATATTAGGGGAAAGTGGGTGAAGATGCTGTAAGAACCATCTTTGCTGACTTCATAGATTTTCTGTTAGCCTAACATTGACTGAAAGTGATACATGAGATGGTTAACCCAGACCTCTCAGTAATGAGAACATGGAAGGAATGAATCTAATTCTATTTACATAGATTCAATCTTAAAGGATAGAAGAGATGAACTGAACTAATGGTAATTTATTTTCAAATTCGAGTATGAACAGTGATGTTTCTAAAACTTTGAGATGAGGTGAGAGCTGGGGAAAACATAGAATGCCACTGGAGACCCCTGAAAGAGACTAGAGGGAAGCAAGACTGTGAAGCCAGGTTGAAACTTGAGTCCATAATAGCATTTAATCACAAAGAACTATCCCTAAATCGTGATGTCATCCAGAGGGCTCATGTGTTAGGGAGAAATCTGTTTTAATGTGGGAAGTCATTATGTTTAACATCAGAGCATGAAAGCAATACAGAATGAGTTAGACTGGAAACAGGAGACAGTGAATGGGTGCCTCCCTTATAGAAACAGTGACTAGGATAAAGGCTGCCTACTGTAAGAATTTGGTTTGGATTGAGACTTGGTATGTCTTCAGAGCGTGGAGAGCAAGAACGATCAGAGTGGTGAAAATCATGTGTGAACAAATGAGATCTTTAGGGAGGTTTCCTTGTTTTTCTACTCGTAAAATTCAGAACACACAAAGACAGAAGGTCAATCAAAAACAAAATCTCCATCTTTGAGAATATGTAAGAAGCAGGTAAGACAAGTTACTCTGGTGCTATCAACCAGAGTTGCCATCTTGTTCCTAGGATCAGGAGCTTCCTGCTGTCTGTTCTTAGGACCTAAGAATTAGTAAAGAGTCACCTTAATTGTCAGCCTGGGAAAATCAGTATTGAAAACTCATTTGGATTTTTCTCTCCACCCTTTTGTATGAGCTGATTCTTGTTCCTGCGTGGAACCCATCTTTTTTCTAAGAGCAGTTTCCTGGTTTGCAATCACAGTGACCCTGAAGGCGTAAATACTATAATTTTTCATCTTAAGAGAAAAAGAAATATCAGTTTATCTTCTTATCATTGTGAATTTCTCTAATTTTTCCGTTGCCTGAGGCAAAATAGTTGGCATAAAAGATGTAGACCATACCCCAAAGTCCTTTGTTTTTCCTCTTTGGAGTAATGAAATATAACCCTTCATGTAACTTCTTATGGGGGATGGGGACTAAGTGGCGATGGGGGTGGTACCTTTAGGGTTCCGGAAACTGAAATTGATTGTGGAGGGTTTTAACTGAAAGTGGATGTCTCTCTTGAGATTTTAGTGTGTTCCAAAGAATAATATTACAAAATCCAGCATTACACAATAAGAGAAAGAAGTTCAACCAATGGAAGATTTATGCGACAGATCCTCAGCAGTCCTTTAAACAATCCATTCCTTTGTTAATATCTAGATGTCTTGTGTTCTTGGTTCTGCCAGGATGAACTGAATTTAATTGTACAAGCAATTCCCATTATGGGTATAAGCTCTGTTTATAGAATCTGGCCTTTTTGATCTACTTCAAAAGGAGAATCATAGTAAGGGGAAAATGTAAAAGGAAAGGCCAGAACGGCACCAAAATCGAAGGCTGACCCTGATCTGCTGAGTCTCAACTAGGACACAGTTGGTGACTCATTACAAGGCTAGCCTCCTCATATGCATCATTACACCTCCAGGACAAACAGAAGAATCCCAAAATATCCTGAAATGCTTCATTGGTATTCGGGTCAGGGATGGAGGACTTTGGTCTCAAGTCTTGTTGGCATTGACTTTATAGAAGCAGAAGAAATTAATAAACCACCTGCTCCTGTCTGTGAAATGCTTGGAGACCCAAGAGGGCATGAGGAACTCAAATCTGAATTGAGATGTTAGTTTTATTGTAACTACCACTTTGTGTTTTGATGAAGGTAGGGTTGAATTAAACAAATGTGTGCCTTACAGCATACTTCACTGCTCGCCTGTTGACTGTGATGCCTGTGAGGCTGAAAACAGGTGCCCCTCATATGTATGCGTATATGAAAAAGACCTATGGAACTTAGAAATACGAAATCAACACATAAAATACAATCAAAGCTATATATATATATATATAATATATTATATATATAAAATCTTTTATAAGATAACAGAATAAAGTAATTTTCTACATAAAGTGAGAAATTTTCTTGAAAGGCTATACTACAAAATTTCTTCTGAACCAAATATAATGAACTTTATAGATGAGTAAAAGGAATGGGGAAGGATTGTCTTCCAACTTGCACTAGTGCACTAGAGAGCCATCCCCTCTCTATTTGTGTGCAAATGACATGTGTGCCCTCATAATTGTGGAGGGTATAATAAAGCAAAAGATTCCTTCCCCTAAACGTCTCAGTGTGAAAGACAGATCAAACTCTTAGCCCGTCTGAACACACCAAGAAAGTAGAAGCGCCTTCTCAGGCTGAGTGTGGTGGTGCACGCCTTTAATCCCATCACTTGGAAGACAGAGACAGGTGGATCTCTGTGACTTCAAGTCAAGCCTGTCTTTGGTGGAAAAACAAATAAAGCCTTCTATGCTTGCAGCTACAGCCAAAACATTGGTAGAGTTTAACATGCATGTAGCAATACTGTGAAGCCCTTCACACCCTTGAACTCACATGATCCTCACAGGATGTGAATTTGTATGAAATGTTGTCATCCTCTTTCTGTAAATGAGATGACAAAGCTTTGAAGAAGGACCTTTCTAGACCAAAAAAATCATAGTCATCCAAATCCATAGGCCATGGTTATAACCATGAAATATAAAAGAGAATACCTCCCAGATTATCTTCCACCACAGAGTTCTTACAAAATCCAAAATTTGTTTCTCCCAAAAGCATGTAGGCCATTTGTTCAGCAGACAGTGATTGCTTAAACAATTGTTGAATCAATTCATCTTTATTTAACCAGGCATTCTCTAGATGCCCTTATTGTGGTCATGCCAGTTGAGTGCTGTGGAAAGAACCTATGCCCGGATTATTTTTGAGGAGTCCATTGGTGCTCTTTGACTTCTCACGATGATCTCACTGCTGAGTAATCCCTCAACAAGGATCTGAAAGGTGAAGGAGGCAATCTCATGAACATCTACCAGGGCAATGGAAAACAACAGTACCGTCAGAGTGGGAGGCTAGGTGGCTAGGCACAAGGAACCAGCAAATAAGGAGATTTGATGTCATTCCAGCTGGAGTAGGAAGGTTATCTGATATCACCCAGCAAAGTGTAGAGTCAAAACAAAGACACTCATGGTTCTGAGACCAGTTTTAGGCCAGTGACTGTTGACTGTTTCAAGGCACTTTTTAATTCTATGTCAGATTTGTTTTATGAACAGCCTCACATACACCAAAAGTTCTGTTCTTTGTTGTTTTAGATTATTGAAAAATACATAATGGGAGCTGCTTACTTTCTGTATATGGTCAAGCAGTGCTTTTCCCTTCTTGAGCAATTTGTAGTTCAGGTCTAGGCAAACGATGTGTGTCCGACAGCCTGGAAACCATGCCTGCTAACCAAGTAGAAGTATTTCTCAAGAAAGTCTTAGAATAGACTTTTTCTTATATTTTTCTTAATCTTTGCACTGCCATGCATAAAGCCTGGGGTATAGTTCTAACTTACATTAATAGGAGTTAAATGAAAGCAGTGGTATCACCTCTGAGGACTGTGACAGACTAGAGACCACAAAAACTAGGGTTCTGATCAACGTTTTAATACTCTCCTGGGAGTGAATCATGGACATAGATGGGAGAAAACTGATATTCATAACTGAGAATATAATATTGAAAGTGTTATATTTGCAAAGAACATTGTACCCCATAGAGATTATAAGTGTGGTAGAAAATGCTATTTTAGGGTAATTATTAGCACCTCTAGGTTGTAATAAAAACAAAGTTTTTAGACATTCTTCATCTTTATACTTCCCAGGCTGACAATATACATGAGAAGACTGTAACATAGTTCTCAGTTTGTGATGTAAGAGCCTTTCAAGTAAAGAAGTCAAAGCTCTTTATTCTAATTATCTTTGGAACATAGCTCATATTCAAAACCCTTTAAAACTTTTCAAGTAGTACATATCAATGTATACAGTGAAAGAGTGTCAATGATATTTTTATCAAGTCTATCATGTGCATTAGCTATATTTGCCATCCATTGCCTTCTCTGTTCCTTCTTTCAAGAAGTCCCTTTTGATGATTATGTGTGTGTGTGTATGTGTGCATGTGTGTATGTACATGTCCCGTAGGTTCTAACTATGAAAGAAAGAATAATATAATGTCTTTCTGATAATATCTGATTCTGGATATTTACCTAATATGATGATCCTCAGTTTGATTCATTTTTCTTGTGAAGGACAATAATTCCATTCTTTATATAAGAATGAAACTCTTCTCTGTTTATATATCACATTTTCTTTATTTGTCTCTTGATGGATATCCATATCTTGGATACTATGAAGAGTGTCAAAATAAATATGAATTAACAGATCTCTCTGTGATACGCTAACTTATAGTGGGGACTATTCCTAGGCATGGTTTAGTTGGATCATGTGGCAGTTTTGTGTTACTTTTTAGAGGCACTTTGTAGTTAATTTTCATAGTGACCTCATTAGCATGCCTTCCTACCAATAGTTTATGCTGCTCCTCATACCTGACTCCCTCATTAGCATTTCTTCTTGTTTTCATTGTTGCTTTGTTTCTTTATTTTAGTAGTAGCCATTTTGATTGAGATGAGATGGAATTTCAATGTAGTTTTAATCTGCATTCCCCAGGTTGATTAAAGATGTTGAACTTTTTTATTATATCCATATGCCACGCCTACTTCATCTTTTGAGAAATGTCTCCTCATATCATTTGGTTGCTGACTATTTGTAAATCTCTATATAGTCTAGATATATATTTATTACAAGGGGCCACACCCTTAAAAGAAAGGGATGCTTTATGGAAGCCATCAGTTCTCAATAGCTCCTCAGCTAGAGATCAGGCCTCATGAGCTCCTTTCCCCTCCAAGCTGGAATACTGACTGGCTTAATCTTGTTCAAGTAAAGAAAGCCACTGTGTTCACTAATGCATCGGTCCTACCAAGTTCAGAAACACTGCCTCACTCCAGTCCTCCATGGCCTCTGGCTCTTACATGCTTTCTAGTATTTCTTCCCAGATCATTTCTGAAACTTGTGAAAAGGGGATATGATAAAGAGATCTCATTTGTGGCTGAGCACTCCACAGTATGCTAATTCTTTTGCTTGCCTGTTATCTTCTGCATTACCACTGTCCATTACACACACACACAAAAAGTTCTCCAGTGAGGGCTGAGAACTACAGTAGTCTATGGCTAAAGAGATAGAATTTAGAGAGTATTTGATACTACATCGCTTTAGAAAAGTGATAATAGGCTTTCCCGCCTGGGGTCTGTGAACTACCAATCATGGTTTCTGGACCAGACTTAGGGTATGAATCATACTCCTTCTGTGGAAAGTGTATTAAACACAATCAGGTAAATCAAGGTTGCTAGTCTTTTACAGTACCTTCCAGTATTCATAAAGTTGGCCAGCAGGCAAAAAGCGACCTGGCTGTTACCAAGTTTATTTCTTCATATCCTGTAAACTATTCCTATATCTTGAAGTGTTTTCCTCATATATTCTTCCAATAGTTTCAGATCTTACATGAAGACTCTTTTTTTAAATTGATATTTATTCAGAATGACAGATATGGATCTAGTTTCATTCTTTTTCATATGAATATCCAGCTTCCCCAGCATGATGTTGAAGAGACTGTCTCTTTGCCAGTGTATGGTTTTCACGTTTTCTCAAAAATTAGATGACTATGACTATGTGAGTTTGCTCCTGAGGTCTCTTTCCTATCCCATTGGTCTACATGTTTCTTGTGTCAATGGCATGCTGTTTATGTTATTATCAATATATCACATGAGCAGTGGGTGCTTGAAGAAATCAGGGAGAAAATTTAAGAAATATTAGAATCAAATAAAGAAATGAAAGCACATCCTCTGGGGTGCAGCAAAGGCAACTCTGTGGGGGCACATATAAACTCTGAGTGCCTGTGGAGCAGAGTCTCAGATTAATCTAAGAAATTATCAACAACCTAATAATACACCCTGTAACATGAGGACCGGGCTTGTAGGGGTTTATGTCCTGCCTGGTCCCCAGCCATTTAGTCCCAGAGAAAATCACACAGAGAGTCTGCATTAGGTTATAAACTGATTGGCCCATTAGCTCAGGCTTTGTATTAGCTCTTATATCTTATATTAACCCATTATTCTTATCTATGTTAGCCAAATGGCTCAGTACCTTTTTCAGTGGGGCAGGTCACATCCTGCTTCTTCGGTGGTCTGGGCAGGACTGGGAGGAACTTCCTTCTTCCCAGAATATTCCTGTTCTCATTGCCCCATCTCTACTTCCTGTTTGATTTTCCCTCATATACTTCCTACCTGGCTAATGGCCAATCAGCATTTATTTAAAACATGATTGACAGAATACAGACAATTCTCCTGCACCAACACCCAACACACAAAATTCCCAAAAACTGTAGGCAGAAAGAATTAATAAAGGATAAGGTAGTTAATTAATGAAATGTTGATTGAAGAAAGCAATGCAAAGTTTTGACAAAATGAAGTATTGGCCCTTCAAAAAGACAAGCAAGATTGATAAATCCTTATCCAAGCAAATGAAGAACAGGGGAGAAAACTCAAATTAATAAGGTTAGGTATGAAAAAGTGAGACACTAGACAGATACTAATAAAAGTCAGAGGATCATCAGAGAATGCTTTTTAAAACATATATTCTAATAAGTTGATACCTAGATAATAGATTTGTTTCCAGACACATAAAACTTACCCATGATGATATAAACAACTTATAGTATAACAAGCTATGAGATCAAAGCAATGATAGAGGATACTGTCTTTAAAAATACCAGAACCAGAAAAACTTGTTGCTGAATCCCACTAGGTATTTAAAATTGAATTGCCACCAACTCACTAGGTGTTTAAAGTTGAATTGCCACCAAATATATTTTAAATATCTTGAACATACTGTGGTCTGTCTCCTTTTTGAAGCAGAGTTGAAGTTTCTTAAATGATGCCAATATACATTTAAATCCAGGGGTTATTAGAAGAGGCACTTAGGGGAAAGAGAGTACATAAGCAAGAACGTGGGTAAAGGCTTCTCAGAGATGCTCGCCTATGATACACATTATCTTCACCACACAAGGTATAATTCCATAAGGACCCAAAATTTCAATTCTTAAAAATTAAAAGAGGTACTCCTACAATTTTAAAACATACTTAATAATCATCATTGTTTTGTGATTTGTGTCTATATGTGAAGTTATGAATTTTAAAAATATCTCTTCATTATAGAAAGGTAAAAATATATGCAAAGGTAAAATAACAATGTATTCATCCTCTACTCACTTTCCTGCTTACTTAAATAACAATCAACCCAGAGTCAGTTTGGCTTCATCTGTACTATATCTTGACCCATTTACTCATTTCCCCCACCCCTTTACTTTTAAAAAAAATTACCTAAAGGCATAAGTTCATTGACTCACTTTCATATGTATATTTGACAGCTTGTGACCTCACAGAGGTGAGATGTGATAAATCAATGCTTTATGGGCATGTACTGTGTCATCACTGTATTTGGTGCCCTCAAATCCTGCAGTGTTATGTCACAGTGGTACTGTGGCATTCCAGTTCTCCATTTTGGCATTCCAGATCTCCGTGGTGACATCACAGTGCTCTTTTGTGACATCACAGTGTCATGTTATAAAATTACAGAACCCCACTGTGTCATTACGGTGTCTCATTTTGTAATCAAAGTGTCTCATTATGACATTACAGCACTTAATTATAACTCTACAATGTTCCTTTGTGATATCACAGCATTCTACTATAGCATCTCTGTAGTGTAAGTCACTCAATAGAATATCACATTAATCCTCAGTGACATGACAGTGGCCAATTGTAACATCAAAGTATTGCGTGGTCACATCATAAAAGTGAATTATAATAATTCATGTGTACACCACAATGTGAATTGTGCCATCAAAGTGCTATATTCTGACATTATAATGACACATCTTGATACAACAATACCCATTATGAACTCAAATGCTTCACTATGACATCACAATATTACATGGTTTCATCACAATACTCTAATTTCCCATCACATTGCTGCATCTTGACTTTGTATTCAGAATCATTCTGACATTGGTCCTACTGTGCCATCAAAATTCTCCATTGTGAAAACACAGTGCTTCAGTGTGTCATTACAGTGTCCTACTATAATAACATAATTATCTATTGTGACATCATGTGTTCCATTTTGACATCAGGATGCCTTACTGTTTCATCACAAAGGTTAATTGTGAATACCTAAAATAGATTTCTGACACTTCTCTTTGGAACTTAATTGTTGAAGGAACTGGATCATCTAATCTGCAGTTTCTGCTTAGGATGGGTTTTCCTTATTCTATATCAATGATGTAGTTTACTTTACCCTGCATTCCCTATAGATTGGCAGGTTATTCTAAGTGCTTGACATATTTGAGCATGCGTGAACATTTTAGTGAAATGATTAGTTGAGTGGTGTGGTGACATCAAGAAAGAAGAATGTCATTTGTTTTTGTGACACTTCTCGTGATTGAAAATTGGTGTCCAGATGTGTTAATTCTTTATAATACTTAAAACAGGAGAGTTTGGGCTTTTTTCCCCCTCATTAAGTGAAACACTTTCTTTTGTGTTAAAGAACAATTTACCTTTCTTGGGGATAGTGTTGCTCAGTGGCATGGTTCAGAAAGAAAGACAAGATTTGTTAATTCACAAATATTGAAAACAAGAGGATGGGTCTCTTAACATCTGCTCACAGCTGGTGACAAGTTCACATACTTAAATATGGTTGGTATAAGCAAGTCCTTCATAGGTAATATTTTCACTCTTGTACACAATATCACTGGAGTGCCTTATCACAAAAATACAGGAGGGGAGACTACCCCAAAAGAAAATGTGACCTTGCCTATCAGACCTGGTGTGGAATGACCTTCTGTATGCTGTGAATATGTCTTATTACCATTGCCTAATAAAGAAGCTGATTTGGCCAATAGCCAGGTAGGAAATCCAAGCAGAGCAACGGGGAATAAAGGTGGAGTCAGGGAAACACCAGCAGCCATTGGGGAAGCAAGATGTGAAGTAACAAGCCATGAGCCTTGTGGTAAAATATAGACCAATAGAAATGGGTTAATGTAAAGTGTAAGATCTAGTTACTAATAAGTCTGAGCTAATAGGTCAAATGGTTTGTAATTAATAAGCCTCTGAGTGATAATTTTAAAGTGGTTTTGGGACCAGGTAGAATGAGAAGCCTCCAGTTACAACCTTCCTTGGCTGCTCTGTAGTAAAGTAATTTAGAACTCAATTAAGTTAATTCTCCAAGCTTTCCCAGTTCTGAGGGTTTTTTTTTTTTTGTTAGTTTTGTTTTGTTTTGTTTTTTTGAAAAACATCTATTCTCTCCTACTGATTTCATAATGAATTTCCATTATGACTATACTATTATGTGGACAACCTGGAATTAATGTACCAAATACTGCCAGTATTTGCAGTGAAAACCATAGTTCTTAGCTTTCTTGCCAAAAAATAATATTTTGCCTGCCATTTTGTTGGTGTGGAGCCTATTTACTGCAAATTTCTCAGGAATTGGTCATGAACTAGTATTCCTTGAAAACTTTGATACTCAAAACAATTTTCCCATCCTCTTAATTTTTGGGTGGGTATTAAATGTTTTCCTCATAAATTTTGTGTTTGGCATCTTAAATGTGTGTTTCATGGAACGTGCTCTTTTCATCTCATTGAACTTTGAGTTATGTTTTTATGCTTATTTGTTATGAGTGTGATGAGAGGGATGAGAGAGATGGGGGCATGTCAGAGCATAACCTCATAGAGTCCAATCTCTCCTTCCACCTTTACATGAATTCCAAATATTGAACTCGATGTCTTCTCTTCAAGTTTTCACCTTTTTAAGTTTTGTTTTAGTTGATTCATAACTTCATATTGATCAGGTATAACCAGATACTTATCTATATTTCTAGACATTGTATAGTGATTAGATGATAAAATGATTGGTATATGCTTCTCCTCTGACACACTCTTTGTGATGAGAATGTACAGATTCCTGTTGTTTAGCAGTTTTAAAATATAGATTCACTACAGTCACCTTAAAGTGCATTTAGCACACAAGAACTTATTTCTCCTATCTAACTTGCACTTAGTCCTCACTGACCAACATGCCTCCACTCTGTGTTCCTCCCTTTCCCCCGCCTGGGGTCCATTGTTTTGTTCTCTGCTTGTGATGGGATCAATTTTTAAGATTTGAGGGGTATTATTCACATGCAAGGATTTTTTTGTCTTCTCTGCTTCAGGTTATTTCTCAGTTATTCAAGGTTATTTCAAGTTATTTCTCATTTTTCCTTCATTTCTCTGATATTTAAAATACTCTTTGTATTTCTTTTCGCATTAACATCGGCATGTCATGTCGTGTTTATGAACCATTGTGTTACTTTTAGCCTGGTCTTTGTATGTTAAGTGGTCAGTGTTGATTTCACGTTCTTTACTAACTTCTATTGCTTTCTCTTCACTGAGTCTTTGCTATTTTGAATTCATTTTTATGGCTCTGTTGTTTTATAAACATGCTTCAGCATGTCCCAGGCAACTGTTTTCATTTGTTTCGTGGGCGTATGTTCCTGGCAGCTTCTTATTGGTCTGTGGACCCATGGTTTTCTTCCAGGCTTCTTGTTCCTTTAATAGATTAGCTCAGGGATAAGCCTCAGTCTTTCTTCCATGGTCTCGCTCTTTCTTTCCAACAGTCTCTTTTCTGTTTTCTTATTATGTCTTCCCTATTGCTTGCATATTTATTTGACCACCCCAAAGAACCTACTGCAGAATAAAAGACTATATGTATGTATTAAAATTATTTTTTTTAGTTTCCACTATTAGAATAGAAAAAATGTACTTTTCAGCTCTAGTTTTTTATACAAGTTCTCACTTTTTAACACAGAGTGGCCTAGAATTCACTTGATGGCCCAGCCTAACCTAAAAGTGGCATTGATACTCTCATTTCAGCTCCAGATGCTGAGATGCCAGCAATGACCCATCATACACAACTCAATGTTTACTTATATTTCATTCTTTTTATACTTTCTTTGTTAAATCAGACATAATTTGTACATCATATGAAATAGAACCTGCATGTTCTCTTTAGTAAGTGATTACCAAGATGTGTATTGCAGCAATTTGTGTGCATGGTGTCATGTGCCAATAATCTCTCCTGGAGGCCGAAGCAGGAGGATCCTTGGGTTCAAGGCTAGCTTAGACACACAGTGAGATTATTTCTGACCATTCTCTCTTGGCCATGTCCTGCCACAGGACAGTTCTATGACCTCAGCCTATTTACTCCATCACATTAGAGAGAGGATCAAAGTTCTGATTTCTGCCAATTTTAGATTAACTTTGCATATATTCCACAAGAATATGACATATAAAATTTTTATTTCAGTCTATTCTACATGTGTTTGTGAGATTCATTCAAGTGTACATATCACTAGTGTCTTTTATATTACTAAGCAATATTTAATCATACTCATTGATAATTGTTTTTTTTTCCATTCTCTCATGGATGGACATTACGGTTTTTAGTTTGGGGTTATTGTGTGGAGTTATTTTCATTCTTGGAAATAATACATGAAGTTATTTTTTTGGGTCATCTAAAAGCATGCATTTTGCTTTCTAAACAGTCAAACTGCAAAGTTGCCTAACATTTTACACTTTCAAAAGCAGCAAGCTGTGTTTAAACTGTTATCATCAACTTCTATCATTGTCAGGGATTTCATTTAGCAAAACCCTCTGGTTTTGAAATGGCACTATTTTGTTGTCCTAACTTACGTTTCCTTAAGGAAATATAATATTAGACATATTCATGAGCTTATAATTTGTTAATACTCTCTGCTCAAGTTTATTTTTTGGCTCCTTATATATGATTTGTGTGCATTCTCTACAGATTCCCAGAGTCTTTTGCAAGATGCATGGATGGAGAATATTTTCTCCTGTGATTTGTGTGGTCATTTCTTTGAGTATATTCTTATGAATAAAATTTATTTTTGTGAAGACCAATTAATCATCAACTTTTTAAAATTGGTATTGAATCTTTTCAAACTTCTTTTAAAATTATGATACAATTTTTGTTATTTATTCTGTTAATGTAATGGTTGCTTTTTGATTGTTAGCAGCATTTTGTCTCTTTAGGATAAACTCTGATTGGCCATGACATATTATCCAATTTAGAAATTACTAAATCATACTTGGTAGTGTCTTATCATGGATGATTTCCTTTATATTCATAGCGGATCGCTTAGCTAATGTGTCTTCCTTTTTATGATGTCCACTTTGGCTTTTAATATCTGCCATTTGTTTTTTGAAAGTGTTTGTATAAAGTTGATTTCATTTCTTTAGCAAATGTTTGGTAACTCCTCTCTGAAGCAATTTTTACGAGAAGTATTTTTAAAATGGTAATGATTTTGAATAAAAGTTTATAAAATGTTACCCCTTTGTTAAAGTAATTCACTGAAAACAATTCCAATTTCTTAGATATACAGCTATTTATCATCTCTATCTCATTTTTCAGTTTTAGTTATTTTTTAAAGAATTTTTGGATTTTATATGTGGTATCTATGATTATAGAGCATTTAAAATATTTTGTCATTTTAATTCTAAGTAATTGACAATAGTGACTGAACTTTGATCATTGGCATTAGAAATATATATCTTATCTATTTTTTAAAATCACTTTTAGTAGAGATTTATCAATTTTAATATATTTTTCAGCAAAGTAAATTCTGACATTCTTTTTCTGTAAAGTTTAGTTTTTGTTATGTAGTGTTTTAAACAGTACATTTTTTAAATGTACCTCTGAATCTAACTTGTTCTTCTGTGGTCCTTGAGATGGAGGCTCCATTTTTACCTTTCTTCTGTAATCTAGGCATTTTAAAGCAGTGAATTTTTCTCTACTGTGTTACCTGCATCATTCACATTTCAATATCGATTTTATTTACCTTTAAGCAATTCCAGTTGCTGTTAACTTTCTGTTTTGGCACAGCTATTCACGATAGCTTTGTTAATTATCAAATGATAGATTTCTTACATCTTCCATTTTTATTTTTCATTATTCATGAACATTGTAGATGGATACTACTCTTGATGATTTCAGTCCCTTAAGATGTACTAAGACTTAAGCTCATCATGGTCTGAATTTGTGACTGTTTTGTGTGCTCTTATAAATGTCACCATTAACCGCAGTGTTCACTTGCCAATTAGGTCTGTGTATTGATGATCATACTCAAACATGCTATACATTGAGTAATATTTTTGTGTAATTCTGTCAGTTCTTCAACCAAAAAGAAAATGCCCAAGTATCTAACTCATTATTTGGTTGTCTTTTCTTTTTGTTCTGCTGGGCTTTAGTTTGGAGATGTTAATGAAGACTATTTATCTTTCTGTTGTTGCTGTTTCACATTTGAATCTTTTCTTACTGGTCACATATCTATTTAGGTTGGTTACATCTCCCTGATGACTTTTTTTTAACATAAAGACTTAATGATATCATAATGACATAATGATATCATAATGACAGAAGTTTTTTATCATAATGACAGATATGCTATGCAATGTTTGTCTTGAAGTTCACCCTCTCTCTAATATTAAGTGAAATGAGACTGGTTCCTCTGCGTTTAATGTTTGAATAGCATCCCTTTTTCATGGCAGTCATATTCTCTTGTTTACTTATATATAAAAGCAATTTTACTGAGTTTTCAAGAGGAAGACATGCCACGATTGCTTTCTAGTTTCATCAGTCTGTATCAGGGATTCTTTAACTATTTATACTCAAGCCTGCATTTTGCCCAAGAAACTGTTGTGTGACTTCAGATATATTGACATGTAAAATGAGTGCTTAAATTTAAAAATTACTGATAATAAATCATAAATAAATTCTTTAAACCTTTAGTATATTTCTTAGTTCGGGTTACTATTGCTGTGATGGTACACCATGACCAAAAGCAATTTGGGGTGGAAAGAGTTTATTTTTCTTACCCTTTCTTACAGTTAACATCAAATGTAGGTAAGGCAGGAACATGGAGGCAGGTGCTGATGCAGAGGCCATGGAGGAGTGCTGTTTACTGGCATGCTCCTCATGGTTGCTCACCCTGCTTTCTTCACTGCACCCAGTACCACAAGCCCATGGTAATTCCAACCACATTGGGTGGGGCTTCTCACATCAATCACAGATATGACCAGTTTCTCAGTCAACCATCATCAGAGAAGCATTCTCTTCTAGGCGATGGGAACTAATACAGAGACTCATGGTGTAGGAGGTCCTCCTGTATTTGTGTTGCTTTCATTGGTTGAATAAAGAAACTGCCTTGGCCTTTTAGTAGGCAGAACTTAGATAGGCGGGGAAAAGAGAACTGAATGCTGGGAGAAAGAAGGCAGGCAGAGAGAGCTGCCATGGAGTCGCCAGAGTCAGACATGCTGAATCCTTCCTGGTAAGCCACGACCTCATCGTAAATACAATTTAATAGAAATGGATTAGATCAAGATGTGAGAGTTGGCCAAGAAGAGGCTAAATATAATGGGCCAGGCAGTAATTTCATTAATACAATTTCTGTGTGGTTATTTCAGGGGTTAAGCTAGCTGGGCTGCCAGGAGCTGGGCGGTGGGACACAGCCCGCTCCTCTCTTACTACAGACTCACAACTGGACAGTGTGCAAAGAGTGAGAGACTAACTGAGAGGCCTACGTCAAGTCCCTCTTCCCAGGACTCTGGGAACTATGCAGAAGTAGAGGCAGAAAGGTTGGGAAAGTCAGAGAAGATAGAGAGCGCCAAGAAAACAGCTCCTTTCCTACACAGCAGGATTGACACACACATCCACTCACAGAGGCTGTAGCAGCATGCACAGGACCTGATCAAGTCCAAGCCAGCGGGAGTTACAGCACTGAGAAGGGGAAGTGAACATGAGCCTCCATCCCTAACCCAACTGACAAACGCTTACAAGGAAAAAGTCAGTTTTCTCCAATGGAGTCTCACTGAGTCTGCAGACAATACTTAAGGCAGGCCCCAACCTCAGCAGTTCAAGGCCTGTACAAAATGAACTCAGTGATGTGTTGGGAGATCTTATGTTTATTTTGGGCATTTTTTTCACCTTTTTTTCACTTGTGTATTATGATTCTAATTTTGTTTTTCTATGGTGTGTGTGTGTGTGTGTGTGTTTGTGTTTGTGTTTGTGTGTGTGTGTGTGTGTGTGTGTGTGTGTGTGTGTGTGTGTGTGTGTGTGTATTCTACCATTTGTTATACCCAGGTCAGAAACTCAAACCACAGTTTTAAAAATCACACATTCTCCCTCATTACAATCAGAGGTACACCAATTTGGTACTTCCATGTTGAGGAGTGACAAATGATAAAATATTAAATGTTTTTGTTCTCCATAATTAAACAATTATGTTCCATATGTAATAGCAGAAAATATCAGGGCTGTAGATCCCTAGCATCCATGTAAAAAAGATGTAGCAGCATCTATCTGGTAACCTGGAGATGGGTAAGGTTTGAGGGTACAAAGAGAGGCAGATATCCATGGCTTGCTAGATGGTAAGTTTAGTTCAGTGAGAGACTGTCTCAGAAGGTAAAGGGTAGTGTTATATCATAAGATACTAAAAATCATCAAACTCACCTGTGGGCATAACCTCTACCAACAAATATAACCTCATACACCAACATATACACATGATCACATGCATACAACACACCAATATATATACACTGAAATAATAATTTTAAAATAAAATAAATAATCCAATATTAGAATTAGTTTTAATATTTATATTCAATATGTAGTATAAATTCATAATATGAAGATATAAAATGAATTTGTGTAAAAATATTCAAAAGACAAGTTGGAGTTTTATTTTCCCTATGACATGACAAAATTCTTAAAAATCTCTCTGTTGCTGATGAAAAAGTTAAGAATAATGTCATTAAATGGTTTGCCCATGTAGCATGTTAGAGCTGGAATTCATTTTTCCACATCTTTTCACTCAAATCATATGTCTCTACCTTTATACTATGTTGCTATGATAAAATGTTCAAAATATTGCAAGCTGGGTGAATGGGTGGATGAGTTATTAGTAGCTTCACAAACTGGACTCCTCTGTAAGAACAGAATAATTGAAACAGTCAAATAATTTGACATAGGCCTGATATATTGCAAATAGTCTCCAGGAGCAAAGGCAAGTAAGCAGCTCTCCCTGTGAGCATATCTGTATTTATTTCATTAGCTTTCAGAAGAACTAGATCTGTCTTACACCATTTGTGCTCTCTGACATCTACTCACTGCAACTGTGGTGGTCGCAGCCCATTCTGTAGACACATTCCCATGCCATCCCTGTGGCAGGGAGCATGTGAACTCTCACAATCAAATGCACGTCACATCATCGCCTCCCAGGATTTGTAGACTACACCGTGTCATCTCCCAACTAGGCTACAAAGGTAGGATGACTGTAATGCCCCAGAGCCACACCTACAATCAAGACAGTATTGCCTTCTCTTCCTGGAAGACAAACACTGGTATTCCTAAGCATCTTGCTGCTCAGGGACAGTCATGTTATAAATTTAAAGGCAGAACAGATTCACCGCACATTAGTTAACCCATAGTCACAGGTGGCTATGAACTTTGGTTTTGTTTGTTTGCTGGTGATGAAAACTAGGACTTTGAGCATGCTAGGGAGGTTCTCTATCGTGGAGTTATTTTCTTACTGAGCCATCAACCACCAACTTTTGGGGTGTGTGTGTGTGTCTGTGTGTGTCTCCGTGTGTCATGTCTGTGTCTGTATGTATCTGTGTGGCTTTGTGTTTGTGAGCATACATGTATATATGAGCCAGAGGTCAGTGTCAAATATTTTCTTCAATTGCTCTCTACCCTGTTTTTTGAGAGAGAATCTCTTCCAGCGCTGGGACTCATCAAGAAATCTAGGATTGCTGACAGGAGAGCCTCAAGGATTCTCCTGTCAGCATCTCCTTGATGTTAGCATTACAGGTGTGAACCACAACCACAGCTTTTTTACATAGATGGTGGGTCCTCATGCTAACAAAGCGGGCATATTACCAACGGAGCTATTTTCCCAATCTCTCCACTACCAACTGTTAAACCAACACTGTTCAGTCTCTGGGGAGACTGCCAAAGCTGGCAGTGCTGGCTCCATTTCCAGTTATGATGGCTGGGTTGGAAAAAGTTTTCAAGTAATGATAATCTAGGTTCAGGTGAGCTTCATTGACTACAATACCACTATTCTGTGGTTCTAAATTTTATTTTTGTGCTTGCTGTTCACATAAACCTTCTGAGTAAGTTCATCATAATGACCTCATCTTTTAAATGTTCACATTATTTTATAGCAAAAATTCTAAATCTGCTACATGATAAGTTAAACATATTTTCATGTATATTCATGCCTATATTTATTTGTTCACTTTTTTAATTATTAGGGGAAATTAAGTTGCCTTACAAGTTTTCCTTTCAGTCCTGGCCATCAGACAAAGTGAAAGCAAAGATAAGCTTTATTTGCACACCACTCCTTGGGTTGCTCTTCTGACCCTCTGTGACATTCTGTGACCTGCTGCCTAGCTTCCCTCAATGTTCTTGACATAATAAACTATTGGCCAGGCTCCTGTTTAGGGAACTCTTTTCTTGACATGAGAGGCTTTTGACAAGTTTTAAGCCTATTGTTTACTAATTGTATGTTCTTTGCCGAATAGCCCTTTTGAAACTTGAGCCTTTATGTAGCCATAATACAATAAACCTTCTGAGTCACATGAGCTGAAAACTAGACCTGATCAGTCCACTATCACTGTGTCCACTGTGTGCAAGATGCCACCTTGTTGTCTAGATAGTAGACTTCATTTGTGTCTCCTAGGTCTTCTCTTCCCCTCCTGCAGCCACCAGCATAAGAATGTGAATAAAATACATATGGAATTATATAGACATAGAATACATATTAAATTAGTGAAAAGTCAATGCTACATCATTTGTTTAGAGTTTTAAAAGTGAGATTAAGGTCATCATTTCTTAATACATCCTCATGTTGACCACAGTTCATCCCTGAAATATATCAGATGCATTGTGACTCACTGGAAATGGAATTTGCCAGTGGTCCTTTTCAACATTGAGACAGTTTTTGTTCACTACTCTTATCTTCAACTAAAACTCTATTATGAAAGCACAAAGAACTAATGTTGGTACATCAGTTAGATATACTATATTAGAAATATCCCTTATTAGAAATTACTGTCAGTATGTGGAGAGTTAGAATCTTTCTGGTAATAACAATTGCGCATGAGTGAAATCAGCATTTGGATGGAGAAGGAATATCCCTTATTGGAAAGTAATCATAGCTTTTATGTTCATGTGTTCGTATGCTTTGACAGCTTTTTGGAGACCACAGCCTACTACTTCATGAAACCAAAAATTGGAGAGAAGGAGGTGTCCCCAAATGTTTTCTTCAGTGTCTGGCATGAATTCAGCTCTGACTTTAAAGACTCTTGGAAAAAGGAGAACAAACTGATTCTGCAAGAGAGGTAGGTATTTTCATTTTCACAATGGCATTTAAAACTGGTATTTTATTAAGTGTGACTCCACTGGGGGTTGCCAATTTTTATAGCATGAATGAAAACTTTGATGGCGCTCACCCTGGGATAGCAAGTTGAAGAGGTGCTGATACTTGGCAGAACTTGGAGTTTGACTAAGAGGAGTGTGGGCTAGGCTGTGATGCTGCAGAGAATAGCTGTGGGTAGGGGGAGCGCCATTGTCTATTAAAATAAGTTCTATTGTGAAGAAACCACGAAAAGAAAAGCCATATGAAAGATTGACTAACCCTATAGGGATAAAGCTTCTCCTCTCTAAAGATTGTTAGCAAAGGCTGAAAAGGCCAGAGGAATACTTTTTGCTTGCTTTTGCACCACTCATGGTATATTGTCAGTTTCATTAATTCATCCCAAAATTTTACCCAGATGTCTGCCCAAACCATAGATGATCATGCTTTTTGAAAAGATCCCTCAAGATTCTTGTGGAATTACAACACATTTCCTAAAATAAATCTGTTCAAGAATGAAGAGAAATTTTTCCCTCTTGAGTATATGGGAAATAACATCTCAGGGATTATGAAATTCCACAAAGGCATATTAAATATTAATTCATGAAGAAAGCTAGCCCTCCCAGGGCAGCCTCCCCAAATAGCTGGGTCTAGTGGGAACATGAAAAAGAAACATAATCCACCCAGAAAGCAAATCCTAACACAGAACCAATTAGTACAGTTCCTCACATCCCTGCACTACCAATGGCTTTGCTTTAGTACTTTAGAGAGCTTACATCCTGAGGGACCTGGTTCATCTCTGCTATAATATTCCATGGTTTTCTGCTTATTGTCTGCAGGCTGGTCTGTTTGCACATACACCATGATGTGCACCTAGTTTTCATCTGTGAGTAGGCTTCCCCCATCTCCTTAAGTAAACAGAGTTAATTGCTAGCATTTATTGTGCATATACATGATGCAGACATGTGCTCACATCCCCAATTAAAGCTGTGCATCTCCTCTTGTAGCTCACTGTCCTCTCAAATCTAGCCTAATCAGTCAGTTCCAGGTTCAATGAGAGACTACTTCAAAAAATAAGATAGAGAAACAACTGTGGAGGTCACCCGAAGTCAACCTCCAGCCCCCACATAGGTTCATGTGTACCTGTACACACATATCTACACACAAACACACACACGTATATCATACACCAAAGACAGTTGTACTCCAATCAGTGTTCTGCCATGCGTTAATGTGCATTCCCCCTTCGTGCATATATTAAATGGTATTTTTATTCACTACCCACCAGAATGCTTGCTCAGTTTACATGGTAATAAAGGAGAGACTTTTCTCAACCACAGCACATTAATGTATGTCCTCTCTTGAATCTCTCAATTTAATTTTCACATGGAAAAGCATCTGACACCCACTCACTTTGTTGCTGGAAGTGGTAAGCATAGCATTTCAGATAGAACAGTTATTGGTAGCCTTTCTTGGACTTGGGACCTAGATGAAGACAGAATTGGTCTGATTTGGACATCAACAAGACAGGAATAAGTGCAAGAGTAGCTGCCCTAAAATATATCAGGTGAGTAAGCATGTCACAGATGCTGTGGACAAGGTGGAATCAATTATCATTTTTTTCCTGGGTCACCAGACAGGATATAAATGCTGGTAAGAAGATGCTGTCTGGTAGAAAATGTCACGGTTCACAGATTCAGAAACACTATACCCTAAAATCACTTCTAGTCTCTGTTCAACACTCCTGAGAAGTTCCGTTTCTAGGTGACATTAACAACCCCAGTCTTAACCATATTGACTTACTGAGTTTGATACCCTCAGACAAGATCGGCTTTACTTTTTAACTCCTTTAACCAACCAGACTTTGTTCTGATGTCCTGGACTTGTTCCTAAAAGGCCTTTGGATACACAGCTAATGACTGTATATCATTGCTGCTGTGTTGTAAATAGGTTGAATCTGAGTGCTCCTAAGCATCCACTTGCACTTTTACTACATTTGCTTGTGATAAAGGGCTACAGCAGAACATGCACCCAGCCAGGAGGGACTGACCTCTGGTCTGTCTCTCAGTAAATTATGACCAGGCTGCCTTGAAAAGCAGAGCCATTGATCAGAAAAGTGTTTGCACAGTGTTGCCCCTTTGCTCAAACCCATATACACTGCATAAGTAAAACAAAAATCTGAGGTCCCTGATTGAAAATGAACACTTTCAAAACAACTAAGTATTAAGGCAGACCAGAGTCGTTCTAAGAGCTGTGTGCCAGACAACCAACTGTCTAAGTTCTCTACCTGCCTGATATCACCTTAATGTTGTAATTTCTATAGTAATAGAAACGCTGTGCCCTGGAACTTGACAGGCAATGAGGACAGGATGAGTTCAAAGTTTGAAACTCTGACTCACTCACATCATATGAGTAGAAACTCCGAAAAATTTAGGCACTAATTTAAGCTGTTCCCCTGATAGTTTATTTCTTCTTCTATGCTCCTGAACTATTTGCTATCACCAGCATATTTTATTTAAAACCAATTCTTTATTATTTAAGTTTATTTCCAGTGTTTTATTCCATGCTATAAATTGTCTTGCTTGCATCGTAGTATTTATTTCACAGTGAGAAGGTTATTGTCCGTATTTCTGGGAGAGCATTTACCTGTGACTTACCCACGATGTTTTCCCTTGGTGCATTTGTATATCTTTACTGACTGTACCTGTTACATCACTGTCAGGGATAAGGGCATGAGAGTACAAACCTAGCTCACTAGAGTAATGAATATGTTTTTCCAGCATAATTTTAAATTGATCATTGTGGGTTACTAAAACCCTTCTCCAAATACCTTGAGCAAAATGAGAGCTCTTGTTCAGACAGTTGGGCCACAGAAGGGTGTGGGAAGAACTTACCTGTGAAATGCCCAGATGCAGAAGTCTCCAGGCACTCAGTAGATTGGGCATGCATCTCTGGACCACTCTTTCTCTGCTTTTATTTTCTTTCAAAACAACAATAAAAAAAAGCTATTTCATTGTGTTAATAGATGTTTTGCCTGCATGTCTGTGAACCAGGTGGCTACATTGCCCACAGAAACAAGAAACCAGAAAAGGGCATTGAATTCTCTATAACCAGACTTACAGATGGTTATTAGCAGCCATGTGGGTGCTGGGATTCAAACCTGATTCCTCTGGAAGGGCATTCCCCTTTGTTTCTTTTTAAATGTCTTCTCTCTGTCTTTCTCTTTTTTCTCCTTCCCTCACTTCTTGTCATCCTCTTTCTGTCTTCCCCTCCCCCTCCTTCCCCTTTTCACTCCCTTTCCCTGATCACAGTGTACTCTTGCTATCTTCTATGGGGTCCTTTATTTTTCCAGCCAAGCTTTTTCTTTAGAAGTTGGGATTCATGTCCTGTGGCCTTCATGAGTAGCCATGGCTAACATTTTCATAACTCAGGCATAGGAAGCACTCTACAGCACCCTCTAGAAAAATTCCAGGGCAAATTCCAAATGGACACTGGCCAGCTTTGACTCTACTACTTTGGTCAGCCAGGGGCTATCACAAACAGCTCAGCTGTACTTCAACCCATTCCTCTAGCCATGATTGGCAGTTCCCTTCATTACAGTTTTTTTGGGGGGGAGAAACAAGGGAAAAACAGTTTCAAGAAAGAAAGAGTGAACTACTACCTCAGTTTATTGAACCTGTAAAAGGTATCCATCTAATTGCTAAAATGATTTAGCATGTGCTTTGTGAAGGGAAGATGTGAACAAATGTCTCTTTTCCCCAGCTAGGGCACCAATGGCAGACCAAAGAAAAGGTTTCGCTCAAGTCTAGCTCAGTAAAACAGTGAGTTATGGGTTTATTGTAGTATGACGCAATACTTACTGGAGCACAGCTAGCAAAAAGACAGCTATATTCTCATGAGGCCCATCCTAAATGGACAATGACTCACAAAAGCTGCATCCCTGAAGCTTCCTCTTGCCCAGCTCACCAGCAGCTCAGATGGTTGGAGAGTCACATATCCCCAGTGAGTGTTGTTGCTATATAAATTATATATATATACATATATATATTATAGGAAATTGCCTTATGAATCTTCTAACTTCCTGAGCCTAGTAGGTTTCAGTTACTTCCTGAGTTTTAAGGGATTGCCTTCAAGAAGGAACTGTTTTGGTTTAGTGTATATAAATGACCTGAACAATGATATTAGTTATACCATTGAACTCTTAACATCTGGATAAAATTTCCATGTTCTCATTTGGTATTTATAAATAAATAATTCTTTAAGGTTTTAAGTCCTGTATGAATGTTCCTCACCATTTTATTTCTAAGTGATATCTCATTATAGAGTAGGAGAACTCTGCTTTTCTGGCATTGTCTAGATAATTTGTGAGATTTCACTGATATGTTTCCTGATATAGTGAGTTCCCTTAATTTATGTTGAGTAGATTGGTCCTCTTTTTAGTGCATGGGGTTTTAGTTACCTGCCAGTTATTAGCTCTGGGATTGTCTCGAAGTTCCTTTATCCATCAAGAGTCATACTTTCCTCACCTGTAAAATGGAGCCAATTACCTCTCTTGCAGCATCAATGTGTAGACAGAGTGAAATGATGTGTATATATTCAAGAATCTACATGTTTCGAGGTTTGTTGACTATTTCTCAATCATTGAATATAAATGGTATCTACACTGTATCTCCAATAAGATGATTTAGTATATTAATAAGGGATGACATCATTCTAAGGAAAGAGGGTATAAATGCAAGATATTACTATGACACAGTAAAAATGTGTCTGTTCCACATGTGAGGATTAACTTTTGTTTATAGTTACAGTACTGAGCGCTATGCTTCTATATGAATGTTGTCTGATATGATAGACTATCACTTCGATATGGACCGCTAACCCACTGGCTTTGTTAAAAGTCAATAAAAGTGGTCTTTTCCATCTACTTGGTATACTTACACATTTATTAATGAGAAATCTTCCTTTAAAAGAAGACATGGACATGCCATCTAAATAGACATGCCATCACTAAACAACACAAACATGAAAAGTAATTTTTTAAAAAAATTCCATTTTACTGCAATATTTAGAAGATGGGGGTATGCTAACAAATTCTACCAAGCCCCTCCATCTCCAATGTCTCACAGAACATGCTTGTAATATGTAACATGATAGGAAAATATTTTGAATTAGTGTCACCAGACACATTAATAAGACCTTACAGAGATGGAACAAAAGCCAAATGATTAAGTACATGAATACATCTTGGACCCTGACCAACAGACTTGTGAGTCAGGTCCTGGAAGAAGAGGGTAGGCCGCTCCAGAGCAACTTCACTTCTCATCTCTGCTTTATTGTGGTTGGAAATTAGTATTCACCCCAAACTGTCAGCTGCATAACTCTGTGGTGTTAGGTTTTTCTTATTCACTCAATACACGGTGAGCTTCACTAGGCACCTAAGGGTTCAAGTCCTCCATGGGCAGTCTCATCTTCCTTGATTACCATCTAGCACTTAGCAGTGTAACATTCAGCAGAGAATGAGGCGGGCTGAGGTCTAGTCAGAAGACTCTGGACGCAGAGCTCAGAGCCCTCGTAGGACTCTTTAAAGACAGCTTAAAGCACTTAAATGATTTTAGACAACAAAATCTGTCTCCAGAAAACTGGCGCCCAAGCTCCATGAAGTGTGGTATACCAACCATGATTTCATTTTTAATCAGTAAGACATTTTAATTCAATAAATCAATTGAGACATTAGTATGAGTTATGTTTAAAATGTTGTCTAACTTAATTTACTGGTTTATTTTACTTCGAGGCAGGTAGTCTTTGATGAACCAAAGGAAGGGCTAGTTACCCCTTTAATTGCACAAGCCCATGGCAATCAGTCTGTGTTCAGCCCAGCTGAGGTCTGTAATTAGAGAGAAATGATTTGGATGTTTGTTCTTACAAAGTCATATATTATATTGGATATATCTCTTGCCATGCTAAAATTCTTTCCAAAATTTGTACTTAAGTGCACTGTATGTTCAGATTCAGATTTAGGTATGATGTTAGCAAAGATAAGTTTGAGAAAGATGAAACCACCTTCATAGCAATTGAAAATAAGTATCAATGGATATAGATAAGTGAAATTACCATCATCCACCTTTTTAAAGCAGGATCTCATAGAGCCCAGTCTGCCCTCAAACTCACTAGGTAGTCAGCAACGGCCTTAAACCCCTGACCCTTGTGCCTCCACCTTGGTGGAATCATGGGTATTTACCAATGTAGTTGCCATGGTAGAGATTGAACTGAGGGCTTTGTCCTTGCTAGGCTGCTTTACCGTCTATCGACATCCCAGCTGCAGAAATACCCTCTATCTCTGTGCTGTTGTATGGTAGTAATAACAGCGTTGGCTGATATTTGCTCGAGAAATGACCCATAAAGCTATTTTCTTCCTATTGCCAACTCTCTAACACTTGAGATTTGGCAAGACAGTTGACAAACAAGATGGTAAAAGGAAACTAAGCATGTGTGGGGAGTCTGCATTCTTGGCTGGTCCTAATTTACATACCTTAAGGTTGTAACGGGCAGGGCGGTTTGTTTTGTGATTATTTATGCTCGTCCATATGTCAGGCAATGTCCTTAGCTATACAGATATTGCCCTCTGATTAGAGAAGTAGACAATAATTGAAAGCACATATCTAAGCTATGGGTTTAGAAAAAGAGGAATCAGAAGTTGAAGATCAGGGAGAAGGAATAGCCAGGAGACCTTTCTGGGGAGGCAAGGTTTGCAGTGCTTATAGAGTCTAAGATTCCAGTCATGTGTGGAGACATGACAGAGAAATGGCACTATGACATGTGAGCATTCCAGGCAGAGGGGAGAAACAGTCAAAGCACCCAGGCAGAAACGGTTGTGCGTTTTCCAAGAAAGATGAGCAATAAAAAGAAACTGATGAAGTGTGTTGGGACTTCCCAGTCCAGGGCATGATAGATTCCTCATGAGTGATAAACTTTTATTAGCCATCAAGTAGAAGATCAGCAGCTTGGCTGGAGAGGGCTCTGATAGGATGTGTGTGATGTGATCGTTGCATCAGGGAGCGGCTATGAGAAAGATGTTAGGAAATCACTGTGGTGTAAGTGAAAGATGTGACGCTCTAGGCTGAGGTCATGGAAGCTGCAGGAATTGAGGATGCAAGGTACAGTTGTTTGGAGGAAACGTCTACACAGGCTTGGTGCCCCCCGTTTGGAGGGGTACGATTCAAAGTGTCTGCTCAGGCACAACCAAGCTAATGTTAGTTGAGTTATAAGAGATTCAGGAAATAAGTCAGCCTGTCCTGTCTTCTCCTAAACTGTTTTCTTCAACTCTGGATAGTAGCACATTCTTTTGGTAAAGGTTAGCTCTCCTAGAAGTATGTACACATCCCTTGGTGGGAGGGGGAGATGGGAGGGGGCGCCTACCTAAGAAAGAAACCTAAATGGCTTCTTTGTCTTGCCATGCCTTGGGGAAATTTTTCTCAAATGCTTCTTGAGTTCTATCCCCAAGCCATAAGAAATAAATAAAGAAAGAAAGAAAGAAAGAAAGAAAGAAAGAAAGAAAGAAAGAAAGAAAGAAAGAAGGAAAGAGAGCTAAAGATATCAGTTAGCAGTAGTATGTTTGCCTAGCATGCACAAGGCCCTAGAGGGAGAGAGGGGGAGGGAAAATAGGAGGGAGGGATGGGGACAAGAAGAAACAGGAGGGAGGGTTGGAGGGAAAGCTTCCCATTCAAAAGCTGAAGCAGCTCTCAAGAGTTGTAGTTAACGTTCCTAAACAGAAAATTAACACCCAAGCAAGAAAACAGCTCAACCAGAGGTATTTCTGCCTCAGTGGGTATTTAAATGCTGTCCTTTTTTTTTTTTTTGAGTGAGTTTGTGGGAGCTTGAGAGGTATCTGAGCCCCTCGTAGTTTCCCATCAGCATTTGTTGAAAGTATTTTTGATGATTTAGCCAAGTTTATGGTAGAAATATCTTAGATCAAAATATACTTCCTGGAAAATATGAGTCAAAATTATCCCTCAAAAATAGTATCTTTTAACTTACATGGGCTGAAAACTGCCCCCTGGAAAAGCAAGATTTTTAAGGGAGGTAATTCTCACTTCCTTTAAGGTAGATAATTTCAAGTAATTTCACAGTTCTATTCTGTTGCAGGAAGATGAGCAGATCTGTCAGGTTCTTGTAGTGGAAAATTGGCAAATATTTGGGTTTGTGAGGCTTCTGCTGGAGCCTGGATTTTTAAGACAACTAAAGCCTCTGGAATCAAAGTGCTCTCCACATGCCTTCCTGCCATGACACTGCTTGCCTCTCACTCTTTGGGGTGGAAGAATTCCAAGGCAGGAGCCGCTCCCCCATCTGCTTTCCTCTCAAACACTATTGCTTTCCCACTGCTGAAAGTAAGATGTTTGAGGAGTCGAAGGTGATTCTTCTGTATGTAAAAATTGAGACTTTAGAATAAATAATGTCCGATGAGAAACTAGGCTTGAAACAGGTACGAAGTTGCCGCAGCCATGTCGGAGATATTAATCTCTGTATGAAGCCATTGACAGAGCAGGGCCAAGACATTTGTTTGTCTTTTGTTTGGATAGGGTCTTCTGGAAGTGAGGGGGAGGGAGACAGTAATAGAGAAGGACTTTTTTTCTTGTGCTTACTAGCAAGCAGACATTCCATGGAAGTTTACCTTGCTGATGTTGAAAAACTAGCTATAAAATTACAGCTCAGTCTTGGTTGTTGACATTTGCAGTCAAGTCAAATGTCCATCAATTGAACTGTAGCCCTCAGGACAAATTAGTGTTATATAAATAGCTTGTGTTTTTTGGTTTATGGAAAAGCTGTTGCTTACAGTTTGCTCCTACTTGCAAGTGAACTTCAAATTTTAAATCATCGTTGTTTAAGGTTTTGTAGACAGACTATTTTTTGGCTTTATTCAGGTACACTTGACAAACTGTATACATAGATACATACAATACACATGCACACACATATGACTGGTTATCTATATACATCCTTAAATGATTGTCATAATCTAGCCAATTGACATATCCATTATCTCACAGGGTTACACTGATTTTTTTCCTTTTGTAACAATAATCCTTGAGTTGTGTAGTTTTAGTTTTACATTTTAAGAGTTATAATGCAAAGCCAAATAAATGAGTATACTGTTGTACCTAATAGAATCCCTAAATTGATACTAAAGCATTTTTGCTTTGTAGCCTCTATAATTTATGTTCAGATTAGCATATAGACTTGCCAGATATTTCCTCAATATGTTTTAACATCTTTTTATTTTAACCCTATGAACATTTATATTTTGTTGCTTCTATTTTGACTTATTTGTACCTCTTCTTCCTGGATAAGGTCTGTAATAACACACCTAGAATCCCTGATCCCTCCAAACTTTTCAAAGTTTGGAAAGTTTATCTAACCAGCCTTATCTGTCATTGTATCTTGGTGGTGTTAAGCATCCTCTAAATAATCTATCAGCTCTGTCTCCATCCTCTCCACTTTGCCCTGGCCATGTTCCATTTCCAATTGATTCCCCCAGCCATCCCTTTCCTTTAGGAGTCACAATCCAACTGGCACCAAGTATCACACACCCAGTCTCCATGAAAGGCAGTGTCCCTGGCCAGTGTGTCTCCACAGCTCATTGATCTCTCTCTAGTGAAAGACGGCACAGTCTCCTTGCTGAGCCCTTCCCTGAATGATTTAACATGGGATGGGAAGCCATCCGAAGTACCTGTTAGGGGAGCTGTGCCTAAGGAGGGAGGCTCATCTCAAGAGCAGTCACCTCCACATTTGCATAAGGGCACAGACCACTCCTGGCACGGGCCATCACCTGGGTGGAGATGGCTCCAGGTTCTATCTAGCAAAGGGAAGCTAAGGTGAAGAGGGGAGTCAAGGCATGCTGGTGTCAGAGCAAGGTCAGCCAGCGACCCCATTTATCCCTGGGGTATGTATTTCTTGACTTTTATAATTAAATACTATTTTTTGCTAACAGGTATTCTTTTTAATTTAATTTTATTTTATGCATATGGGTATTTTGCTTGCATGTATGTCTCTTCACACTTCATGAGCCTTATAATCAAGAACAGAAGAGGACATCAGATCCCCTGGAAATAGGGTTACAGATGATTTTGAGCCACCATTTGGGGGCTGAAAACTGAGCCTCTGTCTTCTGGAAAGTACCCAGTACTCTTAAAGGCTGAGCTGTGGTGTAGGAGGTTCTTCTGTCTATGTGTTGCTTTCATTGGTTGAATAAAGTAACTGCCTTAGCCTTTTGATAGGGCAGAACTTAGATAGGCGGGGAAGACAGAACTGGATGCGGGGAAGAAGGACAGTGTGGCAGATACCATGAAGCTCCTACCTGAGACTGACGCTGGTTAGAATCTTTCCTGGTAAGCCACGACCTCGTGGTGTTACACAGATTGGTAGAAATGGGTTAGATCAGGATGTGAGAGTTGGCCAAGAAGAGGCTAGATATAATGGGCCAGGCAGTGTTTAAATGAATACAGTTTTTGTGTGATTATTTCGGGGGTTAAGCTAGCCGGGCGGTGGGACGCGGCCCGCTCACCTCATACAACAGAGCTCTTGCTCCAGTTCCAGATAGCAGGTAGTCTTAACAGACATAGAATTCTGCTGTGTTGGTTGTGAGCCTACAGCTGTTTTTTTCATAGGTGGAAAGGACATGGTACCATGAGATCCGGTACATCCCTTTTTAGGCTTCAGAATGTCTTTCTGCCCCTGGAGTGATTCCAGGAGAGAGCATGATTAGCGCGTGCCCTGAAGGAGAAGCTAGCAGCCCACATTAAATTCACCTGCTGGCTCCTGAGACTCTATGAATCCCTTGAGTTTCATTAACCCCAAAATGACCTTTGTCTCCAACAAATTATGAATCAGGAGGGAGTAACTGTACTAAGCTACAGAAAGTATGCCTATTTAACATCATCTGAGTAACACTGAGGTAGGACAAGAGTATTGCAAAGTTTAGTAAGGAGACATGATACATACAGTTGCTTTTAAAAACACAGAAAATATGCAGTTATATTAATGATTTAGCATTTTTACTCTATGCCATTTAATTCTATTAATGTTATTTTTAATCCAACCTACAGTATTGGTATCTGAGGTGGGCTGCATTGACTGCCATGTTGAAAATCAAAATTCAAAATTCTGTAACATAAACATTCATTTCCTATCAGATAAATAATGAATATTCATAGAAAACAGGATTCATTTTCTTCATTTAACTTAATCAGAACTTAAAGGTTATGTATGGGAATGCCTCTTCCTCAGAATTTTACTTTTTCAAAATAAAATGTGTTGGACATGAGTCTCTAAACATTGTTAGGTGAGGAAAAAGGAAAGAGCCAGTGGGTAAGTAATTTTTTGTGAGCTACATCCCTGACTCTCAGGTTTATGAGACAGTGTCTCCGGGGATGACCCATGCTGACTTTGGTACTTGCAATCTTCTGGCTTCTGCATCTCGAGGACTGTGATTAGCGACATGCACACCATATCTGGCAGTACAATCCTCAAATCATCACAATTATCATCATGGATCTAGACAGTGTGTATCTTGCAAAAGTAAAGCACATCAGAGTGTATTCATAATAAAGCTTAATTTTATTAGATGGGATAATTTTTAAAAATTAACCTCTAGGGTTCAAATTCTTAGGCCCAGGGTGAACATTTTTGGAAAGATCGTTTAAATTAAATTTGACCACTTTAAAGTTTTCCCAAGTGTGTGGGGGAGGTAAATGAGACATGGGAGGTGGTTATATTTCATCAGTTAAGAGAATTTTTGATGCTCACAGATAGCACGGGGTTTCATTTTAAAAGTCAGACTTCAGGTGACTATTAACCCATCCTCAAGTTTTAACACTGATGGATTGGTTTCCTACAGCCCCTCATTCTTCCAGAACTTTCATTCTTACAAAGGCTAAATATATTAGGTGGTAGGAACACGGGATTGCACTGTAGAAAACTTGGATTTAACCTGTGACTCTAGTAGGATGTGCACAGCCCTTGACATTGACTTACCCTTCTAAGTCTCAGTTAGGTTCTCATTTATAAATGGAGCTGCTGATAGTATCTAGATTCTGGAGGGGGTTAAATGAACCACTGAATATAAAACATTTAGCATAGTCTCTCTCATCCCCAAATGTCTCATGTCCTAAAGCAAGAAATTATGTTAGAAAGACTTAACACTGGAACTCAAAGAAGAACAGCCCTAATCTACCTACTGTTCTTTCTCAAGAATGTGTTTCCAAGTCATAAATTTGCATGCTGCCAGTTATAAAATGGTGAAACAGAGAAATTAGCTAAAGTTACTTGGCTTTGTGCTCTAGCTTGTAGAACTGAAATAATGATCTCACAAGGATATGCTATTGAAGCAATTCATGATATTAGTGGCAAAATTTCCAACACAGTGAGTGGCTCGTTGTAGGCACTAATAGTACCATAGGCTCTTAGAAATTACTACTACTGGAGCAGGCTTGATGGCATTAGCCTATAATCCCAGCACCAGGAGTGTTGGAGGCTAGCCTGGTATCCATAGTGAGCCTCAGGGCACTCAAGGCTATATGGTGGAACCCTGTCTCAAAAAATATTCTGGCTAGTATTGTGTATGAACACAGTGTGTTCCTCCCTATAAAACATACAGTGAAGAAGAAGAACTAAACAGAGTGAGGTAGAATATGGAAAAGCAGAAGAGTGGGGGTGAAGCATAGTTATTAGAATGGGATTAGTGAATAGCAATAAATTAAGACAGACAACAGTGCTTAAAACAGAAGGCAGAGAATACAGAGAAACTAGAAATCACTTCTCTGCCAGAAACCCCATATTGTCTTTTTATAAGCAGCAATATCCATACATAACTGGTACAACTAAGGCAGAAGTGTGTTTCCATGGTACCCAGTTCTACGGAGTGGACTGAGTGAGCTTTCTTTTGTGTAAACTCATAGCAATTATGCAGGTTTGTTCTTTTCATTTTTTCTTTATCAGCCCATGGCACTCCAGCTAATTATGATTGTTAATATGGATTTCAGTCTATCATATTATAGATCCCCATTTAGTGCACAGCTATATTGTAGGCTTTTGGAGAAGGAAGATTGAGGCCCTGGCTCTCTTTGCACATTGCAATCCTCTCATTTAAAAATTAAGCTAGAGCATGAGCAGAATAGAAACATAGGATTTGGAGATTGACATAGAAGTGAATCTGGGTCTGTTTAAAGCAGAAAGTTAGACAGGCGCTGGAGGCTAGATAACATTGATGGTGAGTTAGATATAATGGAGAAGAGGGAATTGTTGGTTTTGCAAAGATGGATGGATGGATGGATTGTTGGATGGATGTTTGGATGCATGAATGCATGGATGTATGCCTGGTTGGATGGATGCATGCATGAATGCATGGATACATGTTGGATGCATGGATGGGTGGTGGCATGGGCAGTACCGTTCATAAAGCCTTGACTACTGTCCGCTTGCTAATTTTCTACTTGATCTCTCATCAGTCAATATAAAAGTTCCCCAGTCCACTCTGCCACTGAGTAAAATCCAGTAGACTGTTCCACATTCAGATGAGAAAGATGAAGACCAAGCATGATACACAATGTGTCAGCTGAGGAGAAGCAGGAATATAACTGTCAGGAAACTGGTGGTCCTCACAGAATGACATTAAGCTGGTCTCCATAAAGTATATAGTCACTCACCATGAATAGTTGTTAGAAGCAATTTGTTTTATCATTCTGATTTTATAAAAGCTAAGAATTAAGTTCTTATATCAAAGGCTTGATTCCTAGAGACCATTTCCATTTTCTTCCTGGTTATTTAATGACTTCCCTGATATAAATAAGGGATATCACAAACTTTTTTGTTGAACTATTCTTTTTTTCTTTATTTGTTGTTTTAATTTTATACTTCTTTCATATATTACGTCCTAACCATAGTTCCCCTCCCTCCACTCCTCCTAGTCCCTCCCCCACCTCCCTTCTCCCCCAGATCCACTCCTCTGTTTCCCTTTAAAAAAATAGAGCAGGCCTCCCAGTGATAGCCACTTAACATGGACTAACAAGATACAGTAAGGCTGCACACAAGACCTACAAACTTTTAAGCATAATTATGACAGATAAAACTTCACTCTTCATCTTGCAGTCTGGAGTCATGATCTCTTATCTACAATTTGAAAACACATAAAACCTATGAAACAAAAATATTATTCATTCATAGACTTGCAACCAGCTTACCTGTCAGCAAAACTCAACTTTTCTAGGGGTGTTTTTAATCTGTCCATGCCCAACTTACCATAAATGTTCATAAGCTTACTATAGAAATATTGTGTTTTATGATTTCATGATCTTTATGGTAGTATGGTATGCCATACACCTGTATGAAATGGAGAAATGTTTCTGTTCTGTAAGTTATCTGGCCACAAAGTTTTGGGGTAAAGGATTGTAGAATGAATTTTTATTGGACCGAGAGAACTATGCAGGTACTATGGAAGCATGCGGATATATCAGTCTCTTAGTGAAATTCCTGCTGTGTGAAGGTTAACTATGGAGAACTATTTAGGTTCTCTACTGCTCTCATGTGACATCCTCACTTCTGTAATTAAGGTGGCGTTTCCTCGCTGCATCTCATTCACTTAGCTTCCCATTCAGGTCGAGCTTTATCACCTCATATGGCCAGCTCTGCCTTTGCTTTCTGTGTCCAGGCTTCCGTCATCAAATCTCCCCTGTTCTCTGCTTCTCAGCATCAGCAAACCTAACCCTTCATCCTTCTTGCTCTAGAAGGAGTTCTCTAAGAGGCACTGTTTTCAAGTCAGCAGGGCAAGCAAAGCTTATTTCCTAAGTAGCACAGGACATAGCTTGGAAGGCATTGGAGAAATGGCAAATAGAGGATGCTTTTCTTCAAATTTCCATCTCCATGTATAGTCATTACCCACAAGGGTTTTCCTATGTCTTCTCTCTCCTGAACACCGTATCTCCCTCCATCTTTCCCTCTCAGTTTAGAATTTGCCAACACACTTTGCTTAGATCTTTCATCGAATGATTGGAGTTGCAAACAAAAACGGAAAATCTCTACCCTGATGGAGTTTCCAATATAGCTAAAGCGAAGTCATTACTGGGTCAAGGAAAGACAGAGTTAGAGGATGTTGGTTTGTTGTAAGGTAGCCAGATGGTGTCTGAGAAGTGGTGTGTAAGTAGGCACTTGAAGGTAATTAGAGAATAAACTAGTTGAAATCTGGAGAAGGAAAATCCCAGACACTGGGAGTAGCAAGTGGAGAAGCTGAGGAAAAGCACATTGAGAAGCCCAGAGTGGCTGGATCAGAGCCAACCAGGAAGAGAGAACAGTGTACTTGGGGAAGGAATACTGGGATCAGAAGGATAGTCTAATGCAATAAGTTCAGGCAAGGTTTGAGAAGAGTAGACATACAATATGAGCCCTGTGTGACCTTGCTATACAAACTAGAGAGAGAGGGGGGGAGGCTTACAATTGACCTTTGTACTCAGCATCTACATAAGCAGACTCTGAGAGTGCTTAGGGATAAAGATGACAGAAGCCAAGGAAGTAGAGGCAGACCAGAGGCAACAAGTTCAAGGGACTTTTCCATGCAAAGGGCCACAGGGAAAGGAAGAGCTGGGTGGCAGAGGTAGATTGAGTTTGGTTTTCTGAGGTTTTATGAGTGTTCAGATGGTGGGATAAAAAATATATTTGTAGCCAGATAGGAATATTCCAGTAAAGGAGAAATTGAGACACTAATTCTCCCATAGTGAGTGTGCTTCCTTCATTTGTCCCTGCCTCGTATCTCCCGCATCTTAATTAAGCCACTCTTCCTCTTGTGCAATTCCAAGCCATTATGATATAAATAGCTTTGTTGTGCTCTTTTATGAGTTTTACATGGAGGAAATTGGATAAACTCACTATAATCTAATTCCTGTGTCTAATAGCCCTTGTGTTCCTTCGCATCCCCACCAAGTCCTTCAGCAAGTAAGATATGAATGATTAAATGATTTGTACCCATCATTCTTGAGAGACAGGTGTCAAAAATGAGCATCACAGAATAAACCCCAAGAGAGTTTAACTTTCTATCTCACTAGCTATGGTCAAACCTTTTCTGGACCACTTTTAAAAAAAAAAAAAAAAAACACATGAGATTAAGAAAACTATCTTTGAATAGCATCCATGAGGCCTTAAGTTCAGCTCCTATCACACACATGTTCTCATGCAGACACACACACACACACACACACACACACATCACTGATAGAAATAATAAAAGGAAGTTTGCATGAAGAATATAAGATGTATTAGATAATCAGTTGGTGTGTTCTTTCCTGGAGAAGACTCTTTCTTCCACTCTTGTAATCTCCTGTAGTTCTTGGCCTACAATAAAGTATATATACATACAAGTGACATTGTATGGACTGAATAGGATTTCACTTATTTATGTATTCATGTTACATACATACTTGTGTGTGTGCATGTGTAGCAAACAAAGTAAAAAGAGGCAATGAACTTGGAAGAGAGCAAATGTGTGGGTATATGAGAGGGTTTGGAGGGAAGAAAGGGAAGAGGAAATAATATAATCTTTAAAAATGAAAGAAGTATCAAATGTAGTAAACAGCATTATTTTCCTGTAATAAAAGAACTTTGATGTCAAATATAATTTCTTACTATTTGGGGATATTGTGTGTGACAGGATCTGTTTTATTTACTATTGTATGCTTCTGATAACAGTATTGTTTTTAGATTTTAAAGAAACCTAAAATTTCTTCAATGTGCATAGAACGACACATGGCCTTTTTTATTACTATTAAACTTATTTTTTAAACAATCTTTTCTCATTTTATATACCTATCCCAGTTCTCACTCCCCCCCCTCCTCCCACTCCCCCACCTTCTCCCCCATCCTCTCCTCAGAGAGGGTAGGGCTTCCCAAGGGCAGTCAACAAAGTCTGACACATCACTTTGAAGCAGAACTGAAGCCCTTCACCCAATACATAGGCTGAGCAAGGTATTCCTCCAAAAAGTATGGGCTCCAAAACACCAGTTCAGGCATTAGGGATAAACCCTGGTTTCACTGCCAGTGGCCCCACAGACTGCCCAAGCCATAAAACTGTCACCTACATTCAGTGGGCCTAATTTGGTCCTATGCACGTTTCCCCACTATCAGATCAAGGTCAGTGAGCCCTCACTAGCTCAGGTCAGCTGTTTCTATGGGTATCCCCGTTATGGTCATGATCCATTTGCTTATATCATTGCTCCTCCCTCTCCTGGACTGGTCTCTGGAAGCTCGGCCCAGTGCTTAGCTTTGGATCTCTGCATTTGCTTCCATCAGTTGTTGGATGAAGGTTCTATGACGACAATTAAGGTAGTCATCAATCTGATTACAAGGAAAGGCCAGTTCAGGCACCCTCTCCTCTATTGCTTAGGGACTTAGCTGGGGTCATCCTTGTGGATTCCTGAGAATTTTCCTAGTGCCAGGCTTCTCACTATTCCCATAATGGCTCCTCAATCAAGATATCTCTTTCCTTGCTCTCCCTCTCTGCCCTTCCCCCATCTCAACCCTCCCATTCCCTCATGTTCTCCTCTTCCCTCCCTTTTCTCCCTCCTTCTCTCCTTCTGCCCTCCTTTCTCCCCTCCCCCTTCCAATTTTCTCAGGGTATCTTGTCTAATTCCCCTTCCCAGGGGGATCAGCACATGGCTTTTTTTGCATCCATAAGGAAAGGGCAGTTGGACTGTGCTGTCATGGACATCCAGGTGTCATGGGAGTTAACAGATACGTGCGAGCAAACCAATTTTTATATCTCCTCTATCAGAGATTAAAATATGAGTGGTGTACAATGTGATGAGACATTTAAATGTCTTAGTATACATGCGGACACCAATTTTGGAATTTTCAGGCTCAGTTAAGTTGTCACAGAATGGGATTTAGTGAGGTATGGTAGCCCATCTCTAATTCCTGATACTTTGGAGACCAATAGCACAAGCTTGATTCCAGACAGCTTAGCAAGAACATGTCTCAAAATTTAGTGTGAAAACAAGAAGAAAAATGGCTGAGGACACTAGAGAGATGGCTTGATAGTTAATAGCACTGGACGTTCTTTCAAAAGACCTGGGTTCAATTCCCAGCATCCCCATAGTAGCTCACAGCCATCCGTAGCTGTCATCCCAAAGGATCTACCCTTCACCCTTTTCTGGCCTGATCCACAGACATATATTCAGGCAATCACTCATACACATGACATAAAATGGTTTTAGAAGTAATTTTTGTAGTGACTGAGGCTGCAGCTCTGAGGATGCCTCTGCCTATTGCATGAGACATGGGTTTCAATTCTTAGCGCTGCATTTAAAAGGGAAGTTACATACACGTTATGACTGAGTAGCTTGGTGTTCTTGTGGGATTTCTAACAATGGGATTGGAGGGGCGCTGACTCTACTGCCTACTCATGGGACTCTTCCTCCTATGGGGTTGCCTTATATAGCCTTCATGTGACGGTGTGTGCCTGGTTGTAGTCGGAGGCTGTTTGTTCATTCCGGCTGCTGAGACCTGAAATAATTACACAAAAAGTATATTATTTAAAACACTGCTTGGTCAATAGCTTAAGTGCATTACTAGCTTGCTCTTATATATTAAATTAACCCATTTCCATTATTTTATATATTTACCATGAAGCTCATGGTTTACCGGTAAAGTTCTCAGGCGTCTGTCTCCTTGGGCAGCGACTACTTGACATCTCTCTGACTCTGCCTACTGTTTCCTCCTCTATTTGCTTGGAATTCCTGCCCTGCTCTATACTATGCTGCAATAGGCCCAAAGCAGCTTTATTCATTAACCCATGGTATTCACAGCATACAGTGGGGAATCCCACATCACCTGATCTTATTGTTTTTGTTATGCAGTGCTTGGTTGATGTCCCAGAAAGCCTGCTCTTTTTTGAGGGGAGATGGAAGGGGTATGGATCTGGAGAAAAAGGCAGGAGGTGGGGAGAGATTGGGGAGAGGGGAGGGAGAGAAACTGTAGTCACTATGTAAGTTATGAGAGAAGAATAAAAATTAAAGAAAAAAAGAAGTTATGGAAACATTTGGAATAGTACCCTTCAGATTTACCAACAGGCGTTTTTCCATGTTCAATAATATTAAATAGCTTGACATTACAGAATCAAGAGCCTTCATTTACACACAGATGCCCATGAGCTTGACATTTATCCCATTGATTCCCTAGACCAATGGTGTTTCTCTTCTTCATAGCATGGATAGTTGGCATTGCCAGGGCTTGTCTGAGACCCCAGCCCTTTCTGGCCGGGTTTTAGTCCAGAAGGTTTCCATTGTCCACTTGGTAGATTTTTCAGTGTTCTAACCTGTCTCCAATTTGACTCCTTCCAAAACAATGTAACATACTAAAAGGGTTTTTAATGTTTTAATTGAAATAGAATTACATCACTTTGACTCTTCCTTTACCCCCTCCATCTCCCCCCAGATACTATCCTCTACCCACTCCCATGAGCATGCCTCTCAAGTTATGTATATGTGTATGGGCTATGTATGTATACATGTATAACATATACATGTATACATAAGGTTTTTATTATGTATACTTAGGGTTTTTATTGGTCATTGTCTACTCAGAAATACCTTCCCTAGGTTCAACTTTAAAATTTTGTGTCAGTTGAGATTGAATAATTGTTTTTTAAAAAGCTTATTTATTAAAATTTTTCGCTAGTTTGCGTTTTTTCCAAACTACAATTCTTACCTTTGCTTAGAAAAGAACCAAGTCAAAAATGCCTCCTAGAAAGTAGAGTCATGAATATGTAGTGATTATTTTTATTTTATCCAGTCAAATCTTACACGTTTCTCATTTTCAGAGATGACTGCCTATAGACGGTTGTGTTTCTGTTGCTATGTTTGCTTTTCAGGTTCAAATGTGTTCAATTACAGAACCTCTCTTCGATCTGAAAGACACCTACTTTTCTAAGCATTTTCTCTTAAAACTTTTAGATTTTGACAATATATTTGTTTGTTAAGAGTTGTAAAATACAGTTATATATAAAAGGGACATGATCAAGTATGAAGCTACCCTGTTGTCCTTACTGTAAATTCAATCAAATATCTTCTCTGGAAACCATCTTTTTGAAATTAGCCCACTAACATCCCATGAAAGATTTGTCAAATGTTTTGTGAAACTGAGGCCACATTATAGCCTAAGAGTTACTGAGGTCATTTGGCTTTAATCCTTCCAGTCCTATCATTCTAGACAGAGCACAAAGTTAGTCCCTCTGAAGTGAAAAATACTTTTGGCTATCTTATGGCTTTGAATTTTGTTTACATCCATTAAGAATAAGTTCGTATTTAAAGATAGAAGAATAGCAGTAAATCAGTAAACTCAAAGGTCAAGTCAAATCCAGGAGAGATTCAAAACCAAGAGGCAGAAGTCCCAGTCCTAATTAGAATTTACATTGTTTATCATGGGTAGCTCATCAAATTAGCTGTTTCTGAGTGTCTAGGGAATAATGACCTGTGTAAGGGCTCCGATTGTGCTCTGGGAACTTAAAAATGACTCTCTGTGATTATTAAACTCAAGCCACCTAATATTCAGCAAGCAGAAAAGAGATAAATAGCTATAGTTGTTGCTTTGACGTAGAAGCGGCATAAAATTACATGAAATGGCATCTTGCTTCTGTAAACACACCTGGAAACAAACTTGAGGAGCCGAGTTCAGGTCTCCAGCACCCATATTAGAAGCTAAACTTGATAATATGTTTCTGTAACCACTAACAATGGGAGTAAGAGGGATGGGCAAATTGGGGGTAGGGGCTCAAGCGGATTGAGGCCAGTCTAGTTGAAGTGGTGAACTCCATGTTCAGTGAGAGACCCATCCCCAGAAATAAGAAAGAGAACAATAGAGGAAGACACATGAAGTCAGTATCTGGCCTCCACTTGCACACACACACCCACGCACACACCCACACATCACACATGTATGCACGTTTATGCGTAAATGCACACAATTAGAAGTAAAGTAAGTAAATGACCCTTTTATCACTTTTCACCTGTGTATACCCCACAGAAATACTTCCAGGAAATGCTGGCAATAATCATTTCTGTGGCTTCTGTGTGAACCCAGCTCCCTTGTCTTTGGGTCAGGTCCCTGGGCACCAAGCATGGTGCCCTACAGAACTCCCTGTCCCTTACTGTGTCACATCCCTGCTACCTGAACTCTGGTTTCCAGCAGTACAAGAGTGTATTGAAAACTTGGTTTTCTTCCTCCAGAACTGGCTTGAACTCATTCTTACTGTTTTTTGTAAGCACTGGAGGGGCCAGTGCAGTGTTTTCTCTGAAAAGCTGAAAAACAATCCACATTCTACTCTGGAATGGATGCTGCCTGGAGCTGACACCCTTTCTCCTGGTGGTCATGATCAGTGACTTTGGGATGGTTATTTTATTATTTCTCAGATCTCTGTGGTTCTGTGTGGGTGAGCTTGAGATCATTTGGGTCACAAAGGAGATTCGACAGAATGAACTTCCTTAAATCACCGTTAATTCCACACAACATCTGATACCTTTTCTGTCTCTACCTGGAAAGACCCTAAAAGTCTTAAGCCATTACCACCCACCAACCATGGCCTAAGATCAACCCACTTTGTAGGTTGAAAAAAAATTCATTTGTAGGCAGACCTGATGTTGATTTTTTTTTTTTTTTGGTAAAGCACATTCTGAAATGGTAGGAATAACACTTTCATGTGCTGTTGGCTTCCTGCTAGGTCTGTTTCTCCATAATGGGGATCTCAGACCAGAAAAGTGACTGCCCCAGACTCAATGTCAACCTCTCCCACTGCCAAACAACCCGGCTCCCAGAGTGAAGGCAGCAACAACTCACAGAAAGCGGAGCTGGAGCCAGTGGGATGTGACTGTCTGCCACAGATACTTGTGTAGAGAAAATTATTCATCTTTAGCAGTGGGAAAGTAGCCGCCTCTCCCATCCGATTGAATGATGACAGTGTATCTGTTCTTGATAAGACTGTGGCCAGAGTGGCATTTGGTCTAGAAGGTGGATAGAGGTTGTTCCATCTACAGGCTACAGGGATGTCTGGCTTCTCTTTTCTGTCTGTAGCTGAGTCTGTCTCCCTGTCCATGTCACTGTTTTTAAACTTAACTGCACTGACCGTTTTGTATATATTTGCCTCACAATAAATGGGTCTGGGGCTAGAGAAGGTTCAGGGGTGGGAAATGCATCTTTATTAGAACAGAAATGAAAAACCATTCCATTTATTTAGAAAACACTTAATGCAAATGAATCCAGTTTTAGTGCAGACACAGCTTAAGAGTTTTCATTTGTATAAAAAAAAAGTGATGAAGATTTAAAACTGATGTTAACAAATCCTATAAGAACTAATTCCATATCCTCTTACTTATATCTGTCTTCTTTATGATATTGTAAACCTTAAAGTTGTCCCAGTCCCCTGGTTTCAGATCTTATTTATGTCGTAACTTTTAAGCTGAATACGCTAAGCCCAAAGGAAGCAGCAGCCACCCACATGCTCTGTGAGCAAAGAAGCAAATTCCATCTACATGTGGAGAAAGTTTGTAGCTTCATTTCAGATAATATTCACAATTTTATTTTTGAGAAAATAAACTTTGTATGGGGTTTTTTTTTTTTTTTAGGTAAATTCCAGCTACAACTTGGTAATTAGCGATCTTTGTATAATCTCTTTTTGGGTGACCTGGGGCAAGCTTGTTTACAGGTTTGGGTTTCAGTAGTGGCAGTAGGTTTTTATGTGACCTCAAAAACCATTAGCTCTGCACCTAGGATAATCTACTCCTCACCCAAACCCCTGTTGCCTCCTCCTTTGTCTAGACCACTGTGTCACCACAGACTGTCACTAAACATTAATAGTGGGGGTAGGGAGAGGTAGAGACACACAGATAGCTAAAGCCTGTTGGTCGGCTCTGGCTAAATCAGTAAGCTTCCCTTTCAGGGAAGAACTGTCTCAACAAGATCAACCTCTGGCCTTCAGAAGTATGCATACATGAACACACAATGCATGAGCATCAGTATTCATACATGCACATGGCCGCACAGGCACATACATATACCACAAACACACATGCATGCAAACACAAACTATCCCCTCCTATCTTTACCTTAAGGAACTTGTGTTTAGGGTTTTGCCATGGATAAGCAGTTTGCGTGATACAACATAGTTTAGCTTTGCAATACCTTAGAAGTTTTTCCTCTTCAAAATGCAGAGTTCGAATGCCATCTACAAGTCAATCTTCTGACTCCCTCACCCTCTCAAACCTAGCCATATGCCTTGAATGTGGGAGACGAGGATGAGGAGGAGCTTGGAAGGCTTCCTGTAGGTCCAGGAATAACATTCTTTTATGTGGTGCTAAACTCAGACTCATGATTATAATCGGTGTTGCCATTTGAGCTAGCTTAGCTATCTGGCTGTCTCTGCTAAAGAGGATAGACATAGTAAAGCCCAAGGCAGGCTTTCTGTCTCTAGTGAGGAGAGTTTAGAGTTGCCATCTTGGGAAGAAACAGAAAATATGCAATTTATACATGGTCAGGCACAGTACAGAAATCCTGAGTTGTATATCTTAGGAGGGCTCTGGAGAGTGGCTCTCTTTTGGGACATCACAGCAGTGATGTGGCTAGTGCTGAATATAGGATGCCACCAGGTATAGCTCGCTCAGTCTTGCTCTGTCTCTCTCCATCTGACTCTGCCTCTGTCTCTGTCTCTGTGTGTGTGTTCCCTTTCTCCCCTTCCTCCTCCCTATCTCTTCAGCTTTAAGCAAAAAAAAAAAAAATAGCAAAACTCATTTTATTCATTGGTCACCTACTCTTTGCCAAACGTGATTCCGTATGTCTTTTAATTGGTAGCTGTAATCAACTATTCTCTTAAAAGATAGAGAGCACCCCCTTCTGTGACAACTTCTGGCTCTCCCATTAAGGAATAAGTATGGACTTCGGGCATTTATGCAGAGATGCATAGTTTCCTTTTTTCTGAAGCTTCATGGACAGTGGTTACAAGAAAATATTAACATTCAATTTTACAGCCATTATCTTCCATCTAATATCCCTTCTTCCTCTTAAAAGATAATGCCCCATTTCCTGTTTTCTGGTCTGCTTCTTCTGTTATTTTTTTGTTTTTTCAGAAATCACTAAAAATGATGAATGAGGGCTTTCTTTTATTAGCCTGTGATTAGATCTGCATGCATTTTTTTTTCTGCTGTCTACATTGATGAATGTCACAACAGTTAAAATTAGCCTGTCACTCATGGATTCCATCCTAACATCTTTACCTCCCTTTTTAGTTCAAGAGAGTGAAATCTCAATTAACAAATGTCCTGGCAGTTCATGTTCCCATTTCTGTGACTGTAACCATGTTTAAAAGAGCAGATCTATGTCTATGCTTCTCCACAATATTCATAGATTCTCCAAAACTGTTATCCCATTTCAACAAAGAGGTAGCTGAAGGTTGAACTCCATTGTAGATTATGTTTGGAAGCAGTGGACCACTGCCTTCCCCCTAACCACTGTTTCCTCTCGACATACCTTCTCTGTTCTTAGTGACTGTGTTCTGTAAACCAAATGCTGTTTCTTCTTTTATTTTCTTCCCCCTTCCCAATTAGTACAATGTTGAAGTTGGTGTTTTTAATGTATTGCTTGAAATGTTTCTTCTTAGCATCTTTTTTCCCTAATCACTTTGGAAATGTTTGGCTTCACTGAGTGAGGGGAGAGAGCCAGGGAGAGGGAAGAGATGAAAGGCCCCCAGCAATTATACCCTAGACCTAAAATGACAGGTAACAAAATTTGCCATGATAGCTCAGCTGGGAAGATGCTGACCTAGAGAGCTGGCTACTCCTCACCAGCTTTAACTTCCCCATCTTTATTTCTGCCTCACTTTCTTTGCTTTTCCTTTTCTCTTTTCTTTTCTCTCCCTTCTTGCATTTCCTTTGTTTTTAATTTCTTAGAAGACAGCTGTCATGTGTCACAGGTTGACTAAATATGCAGGCTAGAATGACCTTGGATTTTGATCCTTCTGCCTTTATCTCTCAAATGCTGACATTGTAGGTGTGCACCACTGTGCCTGGTAAGGATCAGACCCTGTGCTTGGTGCATGCCAGGCAAGCACACTACCAACTCAGGCACATTCAATTCATCCTTCCTTGGATTCTTCCTTTTCTCCTTTCTTGGGTTCTTCCTTCCTTCCTTCCTTCCTTCCTTCCTTCCTTCCTTCCTTCCTTCCTTCCTTCCTTTCCTCCCTCTCTCCCTCCCTCCCTCTCTCCCTCCCTTCCTCCTTCCCTCCCTCCCTCCCTCCCTGCCTTCCTTCCTGCCTGCCTGCCTTCCTTTCTTCCTCCATCCTTTTTATCCTTCTTCCTTCCTTTTCTTTTTTCTTTACTTCCAATCCTGGCAGTAAACCTGAACTCCAGGACCATATTCCTTTCTCCAGCCTCAAGTGTGAAGGGAAAGTCTTGGTATAGGAGTTATATTGAAATGTGGTTGGTGCTCAGAAGGAGCAGCAGTTACTCGGGATGGAGCGGAGCATATTCAGTGATGCTCTGTTGGAGAAGAGGGCTGAGAAGGCATTGCCGTCCTGTGAAGAGAGTCTAGGCATAGGTTTCAGACCCTAGTCAGAGAGTACTATTTCTCACAGGGGTACTCATTGGCTGCCTGTGTTTTATTTCCCCAGATGTTGTCTTTGGACCAGAGGGACTCAGTCCAAAAAATATAGGTGGACCTGTGGACTTGCATTAAAGCAGATTCTCCATAGAACAAGTACAAAGTAGAACAGCAGTCTATTTTTCCTGGTGCTCAGTTCTCCAGCTCCCTAATTTTCGCACGGACACGTCTCTCAAGGTGCCTAAGAGGAGATGACTGACACACAGGCACTAAGGCATAGGTCAGAGAGCATTTGGAACATTTGCCTCGTAGGGACCCTGTGGCAGGAGAACAAACTACTCATTTCTTTCTTTCTTTCTTTTTTTTTCTTTTTCTTTTTTTTTTTTTTTTTAGCAGTGCAGCATGGTATTTCTTGGCTCTTTCTCTGTCACTGTATGTGTGACTTTATGTATCATATTTATTTTCTTTCACCCTTGGTAACAATTTCTCTTCCTAAAAATATGAACAATTGAGCTTTCTCGGTTGTTTGAAGATCAGATTCAACCCTCAAGATGCTCATGGGTGTTTTTTTATAAACCCTGAATACTAATTGCAGAAGCCCCTCTGGGATTTTATACAGATGCAGGGAGCTGCCTGTAGCACACCTTGTCATTGCTTGCTTCTGCTCTTGGATGCCTCTGGTCTGGAGATGTTGAGCTGAACTGTCCATGTAAAACCCGAGCTGTACTAGGACCTGACCTGGGGTTTCTGTTCCACTAATGATTGTCAAATGAATAAATGAGCTAAAAGATCCTGTGACGCCACCTTGACGCACGCTCTTTCCAGTTTTCATGGGTTCTACCATAAGGAATGACTGGACTTTCTTTCATGTAAAATTAAATATGTTTGTATTAAAATCAGCTTCCTGTGATCCTAACCAAGATCTGTCCCGAGACCGCTGCAAATAGAGCGGAGCGGACACCAGGATGCTTTGGGGATCTAAATACTCATGAAGTACATTTTTTTTTCATGTTATGAAATGTTTTAAAGAACTCCAAGCAAATTTAAAAGGGGATCTACTGGATTTTGACTAAGTGCTAAAAAAAATAAAAAAGGAGAAGAAAAAAAAGTTTCCTTAATTCCCTATCCAAATACTTCAAGCTTAAATTTACTGGCAGCTATTTCAGAGGAAGATGGTGACTCTGAAATCCTTGGTTTGTTATAGAGAGAATGTTTTTGTCTTCAGATGTTTAGGGAGGGATTAAAGGGAATTTATGGCTTGGTAGGGAAGTAATAAACGTGGTAACAATGCAGTGTCTAAACTGTCCCCAGTTTCTGGAATTACTGTCTACCCAACCAGCAGCGTTTTGTATCTAAAAGGAATTACTTTTACTTAAGGCTTGAGACGCCTGCCTGGATCAGTGGATCATTCTATCGTTTAAGGAAGGTTGAATCAATTACACAGGAAATAAATTCTGTCATTGGAACATTTGCCACAGGGCCCAAGAAACATATTCAAGATTTGTTTCTTTCAAGAAATTTAATCAACATAAGGTATATTTCCTGAAAATCAAACGACGGCCTGTTCAGTTTCTCCTGACATACTTGATGTTTTAGTTAATTTTATTCTTAAGGAAAAAATCACAAGAGTAAGAAATAAATGACTCTGGTAGATCATGTTATTTCTTGTTGTGCCCTTTTTTATTAATGGAGTCCTACCTTCCAGGCTTAAGGTGATTCCTTTAGTGAAAGCAGTCATGATTTTTTTTATAATATATTGCAATTTGTAAAGAAATGATTTAGCAAAATAGTCTTTAGCCTTGGAAGAAACTTTTCTGTAATCATATATAATACTTTGGTGACCACGTCCTTTAGTTATGTAAAAGGGTCCCTAGATTAGAGGTGATAGGACATTGGCAGTGTTCTACAGCAAGCTCTATTAATGCAAAATTCATCTCTAAACAGTGCCGCCTGCAAGGTAGTGCTTCTCATGACCATGGTGCATTTTTCCTTGCAATGTTATCCACAAATGCACAAAGAAATCATAAATATGTTAAAAATGTGACTTGGAATGTGGTGCATCCCTGTAATCCCAGCACTTAGGAGGTTGCAGCAACCTAAGTTCAATGTGAGACCCTATCTCGTAAAACAATGAGAAGGGTTGAGCACAGTGCAGTTGTTTTTTGTTGTATCAATTAAATGATAATTGCTTCCATGCTTGATGAAGTTAGATTATTGAAACTGCCCAGAAGTTTATTCCAAATGTCTTTTATGTGTAGATGAGTTTGGTAGAAAGAAAATGAACCTGTCATTTTAAATCTTCATGTAAATAGTTGCATGATCATTCTTGATTATGCAAATGTCTCTGAGTTATACAGTAATTGATCCCTTTTGTATTTATGTAACATATCCCATCTTAGGATCCTCAGCCTCACATGAGTGATTTGCTCTACCTCTAACAGTTTCTATTTTAAAATTAAATCTGAGGAGGCATTTCTGCATGTGTTTTCCAATAATTCAATTCTTTAATGAGTTGAAGCTTGCCCCTTGTTATAAAGTAGGTTTCTGTGGTCATTGTGGACTCCTGTTTAAATAAGCTCTTTTCTTCCCCACTTAGAGTTAAAGAAGCTGAGGAAGTGTGTAGGCAGAAGAAAGGAAAAGCACTCTACAAAGTAAAACCGAGACACGACTCTGGGATTGTAAGTATTGACTATTCTTGTTTTTGGCTTGTGATGTCTTTGCTATTGAACCCTGTCTTTACAATATACACAAATTTATATAATAATATCTCAGTCATTTTATCCTATGTTTGGATAAATAATGAGCTTTTAATTTCAACAGTCTCTTTTATGTCTTTAATCATGCCTTTGTAGTTGAATTAGTTTCAAAGTTGGATATTTGAAATTTGATAATTAAGATAAATGTAAGCATGGGTATATATGAGACCCTTTGTTCACTGCTTGGGCAGGAGATAGCCTGTAATTTTTCATAGCACATGAGTCACAGGCTATCTATGCACTTTAACCCTGAGTGACTAATATGAGATTTGCTGCATAAAGCTCAATAGGAAATGAGATATACTCTCAAGTAGGCTGTTTGGAGTCTCTGACCCAGAGACTTATCTAGAAGGTTAAGCTAAGATTCCTCCCTGGCCAAGTCCTCCATTACAATAAAACACCAAGTTGTGTATCCTCTGAGAAAAATGTTGATTACAATGGCAAATTCTCCCTCCTGATACTGTAGAAGTTTTGAAGGACCTGAAGGTATCCTACAACCCCTGTTGGCAGGGTAAGTAAATAATGTCAGTTTAAATGAAAATTTAGGGCATCAAATAAAATCATTTTGAGGTTTATTTTTACTTTTAATTGTTTATGGTATTGGTGGTATTTAATTATTACGGTTTTCTGGGTACATGCGTGTGGATGCATGTGCCTGAGGCTGTGCGAAAAGAACTTTAGAGCCTCTGGAGAGGGAGTAGCAAAAGATTGAGCCGCTTGACAAAGGTTCCGGGAACTGAACTCTGGGCCTCTACAAAAGCAGTGAAGGTCTTAACTGCTGAGCTATCTCTCCAACCCAAATTGAAACATTTTGAATTAGATTAGTATAACATAGTTTAAATGGAATGGACAGTCAAGGTAACTCAAACTGCCTAGGATTAAATCGCCTGTTTGGAAAAGAGTTCGATCTTCAGATAAAATTTATTTTTCTGTCAGTTTTTATGTAGCAAAATTAGTCTTATGTAGGGATAAAATTGTCTTTGCTGTTTTCTGACCAAAACTCAGTACATCTATATGAAATAAGAGGAATGATTATTAGCTAACCCTGGTCATGCTGTAGATGGAAGAGAACTGAAACCTGTCAACCATGAACCAATCCACTGGCTCTGCTTCCGTATTCATGCCTTTGCATGTAGGATCTGGGATGACAGGGTTGGGCCAACCCCACTTCATATACATTACAAGTTAAACTTTAAAGACTTATTTTCTTAAAAGCATTTGGTAATTTGTTTTGATGAAAACTATTTTAAGATGGAACAGATGTAATATGTGTAAAGTTTCTTGAATTGATTGATCTTTCACCTTTATCCAGAGAATTTAATCAAAATAAAAACCTTGTTTGGGCTGCTCTAAACTCCCTTCTTTTTTATTTTTTAACCCTACCTGGTATATTTGTTTTCAGAAAGCAAAGATAAGCATGAAAACCTGAACTGTGAACAGCAGAACAAAGCAAGTCATCGAAACGTCGGCCACAGCATCCACGTGACCTGAGCAGGGAAGGAAGCTACACCATTCTGATCACTTTTCCACGGAGACTCTTGCATAATCTTTCATGTTTTCTAGAAAGTTTACTGATTGTTGAATCTTCCTATATGTTCTTTTAAAATTACAAAAGCAGTAGACCTGTGGAGAATCGGAACCCTTTTCTTTTTGTAAACATCCTGGTGTTATCCCAAGAGACTGAAGCAGCACGTCTAAGAAGCACTAACTCTGAACACACTAAACCTTAACCTATGGTTTCCTTTTGTGAGGTTCTCTCCCTTGTCACAACAAAAGCATCTTCCCTTCTACTGATAACCAGAACTCCCATGTCCTGTGACTAGACTTGTGGGTGAATGTTATTCTTACTGAAGTCTTTGTATCTACTTCACTTCTCCTTACACAGTTTCTATTTTGAGAAGTAAGTAGTATCTGTGTGTCATGACCAATGCTGTCCCCACTCTAAAGTTGCTCTCTATGTCCCTTAAGGCCCTCTGAAAAACTGGTCTGCAGCAGACGTAAATGAAATCAAAAGGCATTTCTTTGTATCTTACACTATGATACTTCACACACACACACACACACACACACACATACACACACACACAAGAAATTTGAATAAGTGAAGCTCATGAAATTTTAAGATTTATTTTTTGATAACAATCATAAAAAAATAGATGAATCAAATACATCTGGACCTTGTTAAGTGAAATGCCGGCCTGAGTATTTTGACATGATTGCTGTGACCATGTGTTACAGCAGGTGATTTACAGCTGGGAGATAAGGATGCATCCATCCTGCATCCAAAGGGTTCTAGGGAAGGATTGTGCTCACTCTGCTGTCAGGGAAAACAGGTGAGTTTCCCATTCTTTCTTTTTGAAGTAAACTCATAATACATTAAGAGGGTTTTGTATAACGGTGATAGTTGTTCTTTTAAATTGCTGCTAATAATATTGGTTGAAAGTTATGGATGTAGAAAGGAGGAAAATTTATTGCTACTGCAAACCAGTTATGAACAGCAACGTAAAGAGATAAATAATGTTCTAAATCATAGCTATACTTGTATTTATGTAAAATATGACCTGTTTCCTTTTACTTTGTATTTGAAGTGCAAAGGAGCAGTAGTGTTTTATTTTCTTCTGTTGTTGTTTTGTAACTCTCCTATCCCTCAGTCCTTCCCATGTGTATATTACCACTCTTCAATGAAGTAATAGGGCATTTAACAAAGATCGCTATGTGCAATACTGTATTTTAGTGTTTCTATTTCAATTTTTTAGAATGTTAATTTATATGAAAATAAAATAAATAATAGAATATTTCTGCGTCACTGCATTCACATACGCAAAAAGCATGAGCATCCTTCATCGTGGGATTCTGAAACTTAAGTCTATCATGAGAAAGTGAGAAATCTTGATAAAATATTGACTCTTTAACCCAGTTGTTTTATTTTCTGAGCTTGAGCAAGTAGCCTAGTGTTCTAGTATCCATTTCTAATTGGATACTATACTGTAAAATGTATTATCTGTAAAATCAGACCCAGCTTTGTCATCTTGTCCCGCCAAACTCCTTATTCTTCTGTGTTATCCAGCTCTGGGAACAGAGCCTCTAGCTTAATAACTAGGAGGCATTCTTTCTATCGCACTCTCCCTGAGTCTCTCATTGACTCAACTGCCAACACTACTAAGAGTGCCTGGTTTGAAGATGTATCCATTTTCCTCCCTCTTTTCCAGGGTTCTTTGTTCAAAAACTGATGGGAATTACCTTGATAGCTGTATTAGTTAATTTTTTTTCCTCTTTGCCTTGATAGAAATACCCAAGAAAAGCAACTTACAGAGTTTTGATTTGGCTCACAGATCAAGGGGATATGGTCACGGGTAGCAGAAGCATAATAAGGCAACTGGTCACATTGCTTCTACATTCATGAATAAAAAGGAAAGAAGATAGCGGCTTGCTCTGAGCGCGTTTTTTTCTTTTTACTCAGTCTAGAACTTCAGCCAGTGGATGTTGCCCATATTGAGGGTAGCTGTTCCCATCCCAGTTAACCCAGTCTAAAAGCTCCCTCACAGGCATGCTCAGAGGTTTGTCGAAGTGATCTTAGAATTTACCAAGTTTGCAAACAATGTTAATATCACAATATCTATTAGTTGCTGCCATAAAGATTTGCTTGATGCCAGTTATTGCCTACACATCGAACCCATTTTTGTTCAAAACTAGTCATAGACATCAAAATAAGTCATCTCACATTATCCAAAATCTTGGCTGTGGCTGACAGAGCAGTCAGGTACCTGTTTATGCCTTGGGTTGTAACTCTCTGCTCAGAGCATTTGAATTCCAGCCTTCAGTCAGACTAAGCTTCCTTCAGCCCCTTCATACAGTGTTCTTTCTCACCTCCTGTAGTCTACATATGTTCCCCAAATTCAAATATTGGAACCTTAATACCCAAATCATCAATGTCAGGAGAGTGTAAGGGGTGTGTTTGGGTTATAAGGGAATTAATGTCATTACTAAGGAAGTGGATTCTCACTGCGGGGAAAAACACCCTATTTAATACTCTGTTACCATGCAAGGCATTCTGCAATGGTCAGATGAAGCAGGCAAGTCCTTACCAGAGGCACTCCATTGGTCCTGGAAGCCTCTAGAGCCCTATTGATACAAATTTATACTTCTTATATATTACATAGTCTATGGTATTATGTTATCACAGCAGAAAATGAACTAACCCATCCACTGTAAATCTTTCTCCATGTTTTTCTTCACCTTGAGCCATTATCCTATAATTTATCCTATTATTTCTCTAGCTCACTAGTAATCATATATGAATTTAGTAGCCACTTAGAGGACATCCCTTACCACTGGTCTCTTTGGCTTGTAGAATGTTACAGATGTTAATAAATATTTATTAAATAAAGGAAGAGTGTTAACTATGCCACAAACTTCGGGATACAAACAAATTGAGGACTGAAAGAAGTCTATTGTGGAAGGGTAGTGGTAGAGGCTGGGGGTTATATTATTGCATTAGCCAGGGTTTTCAAGAGAAACAGAACTTATAGAACTTATATAATTATATTCTATATTAGGCTCCCTTAACACTGATGATTTGAGTATTAAGATTTTAATATTTGAACTATGGGTGACATCTTCAGATCATAGGAAGTAAGAAAGAGCACTCCATGAATTATAGAATAAATATAATGATCATTTATTCTATAAATAGCCCAGCTAGTCTGACAGTGGCTATCTACCAATGGGAGATCCAGGAATTCAGTAGTTGTTCAGTCCATGAGGCTGTATGTTTGAGCTGGTCTTCAGCATACATCAAAGGTAGGCTCTAATGCCAGTAATGGAGTAGCCTTGCAAGTGAGAGGGACAGCCAGCAGGCAAAGAAAGAGTTACAGCTTCCTTCTTTCACATCTATTATATAGGCTGCCATCAGAAGGTAGAGCCCAGATTAAAAGTGAATCTTCCCACCTCAAAAGATCTGGATTAAACGTATATCTTCTCACTTCAAAAAATGCCATTAAAAGTGGGTCTTTCCACTTCAAATGATTTAATTAAGAAAAAAACCCTACACAGGTGTACCCAGCCACTTGGATTTCACTTAATGCCAAGATGTATTCAAGCTGAAAACAAAGAATAGCCATGATATGTCCCCACCTTGTCAACCTGACACAATCATATCTCCTTATGCTATGCTTCATTTTAAAGTGAAAACAATAGTAAGGTCGCAATTACACCTAACATGATGTAGTAACTATCTCTTGAACAACCACAAATACAATATAAACTTTAGAATTGGTGACAATGCAGAAAGGAGAGGCCCAAAGCTGAGTCTTACTAATTAAAGCAGTAAAATTGGTGCAAATATGGAATTTTCTATAGTTTAAGGAAACACAATGCTGTTTTGAATCTCTAAATACTTCTAAAAAGATCAAGTGTGTTTTGAAAAGTATAGACATAGATGGTGGAGGGGAAGGGACAGGGTAGCCAGGACTGACGCATGAAGAGATGAGTCTCTGTAAAAGGTACCAGAAAATGTCATGCCCCATTGGGGCAGTAGGACCAAGCCAATGCCCAGGACCACTGATGCAGACTTCTCTGTAAATAGCTATCCTGAATGCCCTAGGATATTGCCGATATCACATGTCTGATGGCCAGAGAAAGCAGACCAAACTGGGCAACATCAACAACACAGTATCTTCAGTGTTGCCACTACAAAGAAACTCAGCGGTACCAAGAAAGGCTATCTATGGATCAGAATGACTGAACATGATATCAATAACTATACACAAAAAAAGAGAGGAAACAGTATCATCAGACAAGCCACACCCCCCTAAACACACAAGGGAAGTACTGCTGAGGAAGACTAGAGCTGCTGAAGAAATAGAGCAGCAGTGATATTCAGTGCCCACGAAGAAACTGGAAGTAGCTAATCATTAGGATATAAAAGAAAAAAATCGATGAGCTTAATGCATTCTAGAAGGACATGAGTGAAGTGACAACTGCTGAGCAGGACAGTAGTGCCTAGTAACCCACTGGGGACTGTGACTCATACAAAGAAAATGCTGGTGATGTCCAAGAGACATCAGAAGACACATGTGAGAGACAGCCTCAAGGTCCCCATAAGAACAAAATGGATAAAAATTCAGGAAAGCCAGGTAATTGCTTCAAGAAAAAATGGCTGAGCGTTTTCTAGAATCAAAGAATGTCATGGTGTTTGCTTTAGAATACAAGTCCCAGGCCAAATAAATGCCAATAAATTTGGCCTTGAAAACATGCCACTTACAACAGTTTTCCTAAAAGCGAGGAATAAAATAGTTAAGAGGTATCTTGAAAACAGCAAATCATAACTGTCAGCAAAGGAGATAATTGTTTTCAGAATTTGAAAACCAAGAGTTTACTATCCAAAAACCTCACAGGAAAGTCGGTTCAAGGGCAAGTGCCGGCGAGGAAAGCAGAGGACTTGGATGCCAGAAGTCACCAAGGGCACAGGAATTCGTGCAGTAAATCAATTCCAGACTGTAAACACTAGCGAGTCATTTTGGGGTTTATAAAAGATTAATAATAAGATGGCTGGGAAATTTTAAGAAACAAATTCAAACACTAAAAAATTTTGCTTTATTCTTTTTATGTAATTCAATAAATTCCGGGCTGTTAATATGCACCAGAAACTGTTGTCTGCCTTAGGAGTAAAGGACACATAGAAAGTGTCTTATTCTCATAGAACCTACATTCCAGGATAGAGGAGAATAAACAGAAATCTAGTGTGAAATAATCACAGGTTCTAGGGTACTTAACAGGGCTGAACACCCTTCATAGTAGAAATGGATATTCCTATGACAGGAAAATTCCCTTGAACCAACATTATCCCCAGACAAACACATGTATGCTATGTAAGCTCTAAAACAAAGAACAGAGAGTAGACAGGAGTGCTGAATGTGTTCAGAATTTGTTGCAAATATGCATAAGTATATATAACATCTTGGCAATATTCGTCATAAAAACAGAATTACTAAAAAGAGGAGGGAAGGGCTTATTAAACTGAAAGTCAGAAAGTTTATTTTAAGAAATATCAAAATATCGTTTAATAAAAAGTGTAGATAGTAGATGGGGAGTGCATACATTGCCTAAGTTGTTCCCCTTGTCTTTATTGCTTCCGCTTCCCTGCCAGCCAGTGCACTTAGACATTGGGGGTAAGGCTGTGCTTCTCTTTTTCTTTTTCATAAAATGCATCTTTGCTTACACCGTGCAAGCAAAAGAAGAAAGAACTATAATGATTTAAAATGCTGTGGAGGTGAGTCCTGTACCCTTTCTTCTCTCAGAAACCATCCCGGGAAGCAACACAGAGCAAAAATTCAAACTTCATCTTTGATTCTAATTGGAGGTATCAAAAAACCAACCCAGAAAATGCATGGGAAGTCTTGTGGTGTGCGGCTAGGAGGAGATAGATGGAGAGAGGATGCCTCTGGAGACCTTCTTTTTCAGAGGGAAGCTATATTCCTCAATGCCACCTAAGTTCTTCTGTGTGAAGCAATCAAAGGTGCATGCTACACAGATCAGGGAGGGTGGGTATTAAGAATCCTTGAGTTCTCCCTCTCTCTTCCTCTTTCCCTCTTCCTCTTGCCCTTTCTTTTCTCTCTCTCCCTCTTCCTCTTTTTCTCCCTCCCTCTCCCTCTTTACACAATGTCTGGCGGTGGGTCTCTGTATTTGTTCCCATCTGCTGCAACAGGAAGCTCCTCTGGTGATGGATGAACAAGGTACTGATCTGCGAGTATAGCAGAATGTCATTAAGAGTCATTTTATCACTATGTTTTGTTGTCGTTGTTTTAAAACCCACAGCATTTGCTTTTACCCTAGATCCCTGGGCTCTCTAGTCTCTGATTCTGTGTCACCCAAGCAGTGTTGGGTATGGGTGCCATCTCATAGAGAAAGCCTTAAATAGAATCACTCTAAGAGGCAATGGAAGAATCTCAGGAATTAGGAAGGGAATAATATGTAGCATTTGAGCTCCGGCTTCATAAGCAGGATTTGCTAGCAAAGCATGGGAAGAAGAAAGCTTGCCTACCTTAGGAACGCGCTTGTCTAACATACTTGAAGTACTGGGCTCCATCCTTAGCAGTGCAGCAACCTGTGCGGTAGGCTGTGTCCCGGTATTTGGGAGGTAGAAGCAGAATAAGACATTCAAGATCTTCCTTTGCAGTATGGAAAGTTCAAGGTCAGTCTGGTGTACGTCAGACCTGTCTTGAAAGAAAAGAAATATATATACACACACACTCACACACACACATGCACTCACACACAAGCACAGCTCTCTTTACAATCTACACCACCGACAAACAACCAATGTATGCAAACATCTGCTCTAAACCAACCAGTGTTTTCCAAAAAGAATACTGTAGACCAACTCATTTATGAATAATAATAAATATTCTACAATGTGAGAAAATATTAGGAAGAATTTGAAGTTACAGGGATTATTCTGGGAGATTTAGATGATATTATGGAGGCTTGCATATTATAATACATGTGTGTGAAAAATGTGCATATGTGTGAAAATTATGGGAACTAAAAAAATCAAGCTAACAACATCACTTTTGAAGAAAATGTTTGAATACTATGACTATGTCCTTAAATGATGGAATCCCTGAAGGTAAAGTCAGCCTGGGTATAACACAAAAGCATTAACAATGCTATCCCTAGGACTATGAAAGTCAATGACAGAGTCCTCACCTAGATGAATAAGGCCCTAGGCCTGGCACTGTGAGAAGCAAATGGAAGGGTCCCAGCAGGCATAAGGAGCAAGACCAGTATGCTACCTTTCTGGTGCTGTTTGTCACTGTTCTGGTAATGGGGAAAAATTAAAAGGAGTATGATTATAAGGGATGGGGTAATTTCTATTTGTTATCCAGCAGAGTACATTCTCAGGAAGCAGGAAGTAACCATTAAGCATTAAAGGCAGTAATAGAGTGTCATAAACTCACCAGGCCCCAACCTAACCACAGAGATCAAGAGCAGCATGTAATAAGAAGATACAATGAGAGAAGTTCTCCACTCACTAAGGCAACCAGAAGCTGGGGAGTGCGGGCAGCTCAGTGGCGAGGTATGTGCCTACCGCACCATGGGGCCCTGTGTTCTAGATCGATACCACCAAAAGAAGCAACCAAAAAACAAGAAAACTATAAGAACTGTATAGAAACAATTGAGAGAGCCACCAAACAAACAAACAAACGTTTAAATGATCAGACAATCTCAGTTCTCCTTTAAAAAAAATCTGTAGATTCCATGTGACCCAAATAAAATACCACCAGTAAAATACCACCAGAGTAATTTGTATTCAGCTATGTAGAGTTTCTGAAGGCAACACTGGCTGTTCCTGCTCGGTCAAAGCTGATACTTAAGAAAAGAGAAAACAAAGAGGTTTTTGTTTTGCTTTGTTTTCAGTTATTCCTTTGATTCTTTTGGATTTGGCACAATTTGAGGAATAAATGAATATTGATGTGTTTTATAATTAATTTTTTGGACTTTATCTCATTTCCAATATCAAGCACGTCCATCTTTTCCATTATGTTTACCCAAGGGGAAATACATCGGAGGTCCATGTCACTATAGCAACACTGTCAGATGTCCTGCCCAAGGGAGATTAAGAAAATTCTTTTGGACCTGTGAAATGACTCAGTAGATAAGGTTGCACGCTACCAAGCCGGATAACCAAATTCTCATCCCCAGACTCCTAGAGGCGGAAGGAGAGAATCAACTCCCACAAGTTTTCCTCTGACTGTTGACTGAGTTTTCTGTCCTGCCCGGTTCCCACAGTTGTTAAGTCCCAAAGAAATTACACAGAGGTCTACATTAATTATAAACGAATTGGCCTAGTATCTCAGGCTTCTTATTAACTCTTATAACTTACATTAGTCCATAATTCTTGTCTGTGTTAGCCACGTGACTTGGTACCTTTTTCGACGAGGCAGTCACATCGTGCATCCTCTGCATCTGAGACACGACTACAGACTGAGTTTCCCTCTTCTCAGAATTCTCCTGTCCTCATTGCCCCGCCTTTACTTCCTGCCTCATCACCCTGCCTATACTTCCTACCTGGCTACTGGCCAATCAGCTTTTATTAAAAATAATACAAGTGACAGAATACAGACCATTGTCCCACAGCATCTGACCTACACAGGTGAGCTAGGGTAGACACATTCCTGTGCACTCTCAAGCACGCACACACACGTATACACACACATGTACACACACACTCAGCACATCCACATGCATTCACACGCATACGTGAGCATGCGCACAAAGGGAGCTTAGGGAGAGGAAAAGACAGTCACCGCTAGAAAGAAGAGCTGGAATTTTCTGCGGCCGCAGCTCTGCCTGGGAACCAGAACCACTGTGTGCGAAAGAGGTGAATTGCTGGGGTGAAGGGACACTGTTTCCACCAGGCCCCATGTAGGCAGCCTTTCCTGAGGGATGCTACTCATTTCCTCCGAGTTCTTCCTCGTCATTGAAAGAAGCATTTTCCATGGTTACCCCCCGCCCCCCCCCCCCGTCTTCTGAGCTCTGCTAGGGGTCTTATCTATGTTTGTGAACTTGCTTATGACCTTTCCACTGCTATATCTCTCCCCATATCTGACTTTTAGTTCAAATCCCAGTTGTATTTCTTCAAATGGGAGAGGAGATTCCTTTATGTCACTTCATCCTCACTGTAGAGCCAACAGCCCCAGAAGCCCACATCATCACCTCCCAATACGGGGCCTCGCGGCTCCCCTCTCCTGCATTCTCCGTCTTCCCTTGCCACCAGAGGCACCAAGTACCCTCCACTGCTGCTTCTTTCTTTCATATTCAACGCTTTAATTAAGTCTGGCCCCAAATTATCAGTTCTGTGTTTTTACAAGCGCCTGTAGTCGGGATCAGGGTTCCAGTCCCTCAAATTGTCCTGCATATTATGTCTGAAACCCAGGTCAAATCTGTCAGAAATCTATTTCCTGTAAGAGCAAGTAGAATTTTTCCCGCCCATTTGTCTCAATGGCTTCTATGATTCCTTTACCTTCTGTCCCTACTCTCCTCCCCCAGGCCTTGCCCTAACACTATCTAGGATGACCATGGTGGTACTCTCTGCCCAGATTCTTCAGGGATAAAAGACCATCTCATCTCATTCAAACCCAACCTCGGTGAAAATATCACTGCCCAACAGTTGGCAGACAGATCCCTCTTCCTCTGGGGTTTCCAGAGTCTAAGGTAATGTCTGCCTCCTTCTAGGGATGCCCTGTGGGCAGTAATTGGGTAATATAGTCTACAAAGGCCTTTCTTCAGTTTAGGACAACACTAAAATACCATCCCAACCCCAGAACTCTCCATAGCATCAGACAAAACCTCAGTGGGCATTGGAATCAGGTAGCTTTTCCCAGTGCACAATCTAAATTTTCCTACTGCTACACAGGACCGTGTACTCTGAGAATCCCTAATGAAGCTATTCAGAACTCTTTATCCCAGAGTTGGGGGAACCAACCTGAGATAAGCAATGGCAGAATTGGGTGGCCCGAGGAAGGACAGAACAAGGGATTCGGAAATGGATCGATTGTCAGTCAGTCGGCAAAATAGCGGTAGGCGTGCAGTAATCTGCACTACTGAGAGGTCCCTTGGGTAAACTAGCACTGACAGCTGGTGGAGGGGCTCACTGGCTGGTCTTAAAAGTTATGAGGAACAGAGTGGACACAGGGACTCTGGGACTGGATACCTATTTCAAGTGACATTTATTTGTTGAGATAATAAAAGATTCAGAATGATTAATCACTGATTTATGCAAAAAGTGATGACCATAAGTAGGGTCTCTTTGGCAACAGTTCATTAACCCCTAGTTTACTACACTCAAAAGGAGGTCTTGGTTGTATCAGAAATACATGCTCAGAGGAGTTTGCTTCCTCATGCCTTGGAAGGAGCCTATGCCCAGGTGAAGACCCTCATATGTCTCATTAGCTGGGGAGGAATATGTGGGTCTGTGCAGTGGAGAATATTATACTATCAAATTCCACTAACTCAGCTAGACCTGTTTGTTGGTTTGTTTCCACCCCTATAGTCAAGTGTCTGACTGGATAGATAGTCCTGTGTTCATTTCCTCTGGCTTGAAACATTACCTCCTGGAGAGAAGAAAGTTTATGATGAAAGTTTATGGGTGTCAGTAGAGACCATCACCTGTCTCCAACTGGGTGCTTGTCAAGGGCAAACGGAGGAATGTTTCAATGCGAGCCACTATACATCTCACTCAGATTAACAACCTTAAACAAGTTAGATAACTTTGAACAGTTTGCCATGCAGATTGGACAATTTCAACAGAACAAGTTTAACTCAGTAACAGAGCTGTCACAGCTCTGAGAAGATGCCACCTGAGGACAAATCTGCAGAAAACAGCAAGGGGGGAGGATGGGTCTCTTGTCCTGGGCAGGTCTCAAAGGCCAGAAACAGCTGGAGAAGCATGGAGTTGCGGGGTACTGAGGCAAGATGAATTCACGTGCAGGTATTGATGAAGTCCTGAAGTCTTGCAGGAAGTACTGATTAAGTCCTGAAGGCTGGCTCAATCAAACTCCTGACTGGGAGAAGACTCAGGTGGAGGAGCCTTGTCTGTCTGTGGCAAGTCTTGAAAGCCATCTCCCTTCTCTTCCTCCTCTGTCAGCTTTCAGTGCTTCCTTTACACTGAAGCATTAAATGGTCAGATTTATTCAGAACCAGGTGGGTGTTTATTGGTTGAATTTGGGTGTGCAAATAAGGTAAAAAAAAAATGGGACCAACTAAGGAAGGTGGTGTAGGAGGGCCCGTCTGTATTTGGGTTGCTTTTATTGGTTAATAAAGAAACTGCCTTGGCCTTCTGATAGGGCAGGACTTAGATAGACAGGATAAAGAGAACAGAATGCTGGGAAGGCAACAGAGTCAGAGAGAGCCGCCGCCATGAAGCTCCCAGGTCACAGACGCTGAATCTTTCCCGGTAAGCCACAAGTAGTGGCGACACACAGATTATTAGAAATGGGTTAAACAAATATGTGAGAGTTAGCCAATAAGAGGCTAGAGCTAATAGGCCAGGCAGTATTTCAATGAATACAGTTTCCGTGTAATTATTTCGGGTACGCACCAGGAGCCAGGTGGGACAGAACAAAGGTGCCCTGTGCCGGGAACGCAGCCCGAACTCCTCATTGCTACAGGAAGGGCTGTCAAAAAAGTTAGTGTATTCCAGGTACTACTGTGATTTTTGTAGGCTATTGCCCAATGCTTCCTACATTCAAGGATCTGGTTGTCAATTTTGGTCAGTGGGGCTTTCATTCAACAAGGAATATTTGTCCTTTTGGGTTGTTTGTTTGTTTCTGTTGCTCTCTGGCCTTGAGTTTGGAGCTGGAATTCTCTTGCTGTCAGAGCCTGCCTCAGGTGGGCAGCAGCATCAGGAAGGCAAGGACTCCAACCTCTATCAATAAAACTTGGAATCTATAATATAGGACACTTAGGAAGCTCAGATAGATACAAGACCCATGGGAAACCTCTCCAAGGTTATATGACCAGCAAACACTTTCTGGGGACTTGGAGATTCTTCAATGGAGCTGTGTGAGCATTGGGCAGGCAGCTCCAAAAATACCGCTTCGCTTACCCATCGCCCATATTGAAGTGTGCTGTTCAATAATGTAGTAACTCCCTGTCCATGTCCCTATAAGTAACCCAAAATAAACTCATCATTTTACCAGGTTAGATAGGAATAGAATAGTTTCTTTGGTCTGTTACTAGCACTCAGAGTGAGGTGAACAGACATTTGTCTCTCGAGGAAAAGTCACACATCACAGCGGATTAAGAGGAGAACACAGAGAAAATGTGGTGCCACCCAGGGAAAGAAGCACAGGAACGATGGGGTCCTGCTGGGTCAAAGAATAGGAGATGAATATTAAGACCAGGTGGTGGTGGCGCACGCCTTAAATCCCAGCACTTAGGAGGAAGAGGCAGGTGGACCTCTGTGAGTTCAAGGCCAGCCTGGTCTACAAGAGCTAGTTCCAGGACAGGATCCAAAGCTTCAAAGAAACCCTGCCTCAAGAAACCAAAACAAAACAAAACAAAATAACAAAGATAGGGGTATTTTTCAACAGAAAGGCAGTGTCTTGGTTTGGTTCTAGGGCAAATGCCCCAGGGATGGTGATAACCTGCTAGGATAATTCTAGGAGAGTGTGAAAGCTACAATCCAGATTAATGAAATAGAAATAGAGACTTCCACTCTGCATAATAGTGTAATGGAGAAAAGGATTTGAAAACCCAGTAAATTAAGCACACTAACATGGATCCAAAACAAGAAAATAAATTTTAAAATTGAAGAAGCAAAAAAGTCAACGACATCAAAATCTAGCTGACTACATTCTTAGGAAGGCCTCAGCAATAAGTCTGTGCTGTTGTAACTAGACCCCATTAGACACAAGATTAGAAAAATTCCAAAATAACATAACCCAGGCATTAATGCTTAGCTTTTAGATATAATGTAAACATAGTTTTTGCAAACGCATAGTAGAATCATAGTGGCTCTCAAGGTAGTCCAATCCTAATCTGGGAGTGATTGAAAGAATTTGACATTTCTGGAGGCAAATTTCTAGTGTTTCTAGATGGGCTACTATGACGAGTGTTGCTTAGCACAGTGATGGTAGTAAGAGGTGATGGTGGTAAGAGGTGGAAGGATGAAGCTGCAAGCCCTTCCCAGTTTCCAGATCAGACTTGGAATGAATGCATTGGCTGAAGGAGTGGTGACTCCCTCTGAATTAAGATCCTACATTACCAGGGTGACTCCGTTTATTATCTTGCCTCTCCTTAACCTAAGAACATTGGACCACACATAGGTAAGCACATGTGCTTCAGAGAAAAGGGAGAACACTTGATGTTTTTGAAGATTTTTTTTTTTCACCACTGGATTGTAATTGACACTAACTCCTAAAGACTGAATGAACCATCCTGGCTGTCTGTTAATATGGAAGCCGTAGCGGCTACACTAATCAAAGGTAAAGACTAGTTTTTGGTGGGCCACTGCCTGAAGAGAAACCTACTAATCCATTATCTCCTCTCCAAATACAAAATGAGAAAGGATACCATTGGAGGTTTGAAGACACCTCATATTGGTTCTTCAGCCTCAAGTAAGAACTCTTATCGTGGTGAGTGGCAAGCAGAAACTCTGAAACTGCCATTCCAGCAAAAAGAGGAGTGGCGGGGGCGGGGTGAACAAAATGCTGAAATGTTTTAATATCTCCTTGGCCCCTATGTAATCCTATGTATTTCACATGATGGCACCTACCAAGACAACAGATGGTGGGAAATTGCAGTGCAACACTAGACGTGTCACTGTCATAGTAGCAAGTAGTATTTTTGCCGTACCTATCAGCAAGAGAACAAGATGAAATCTACTTTCCTATGGGATGGATACCCATTTTGTTTATTCTGTTGCTGGTTGGCTAATAATTTACATTATTATCCCTCTTGTCAGAATATAGCCAGGGAAACCTGGATTTTAGTGTATTACACAATAATATCTTGTGACAGTCGTAGATGAGATATATGGGTCAAATATGCATATCAGGAAATCTTGATAAGTACTTACTTACACAATGTAGCCTAGAGTCTGACTGATTAAACTTACGAGGATTCTGGACACCTTTGTTACTAGACAGAATAGAATGGAAATACTTTCCTTCTCCCATCTGGTAAATTCTCTTGATACCACACATATGCATCCAATATAAGACAGCCCTACAGGGTGGATGAAAGAAGATGGACTGACTGGGGATCTCAGGATTTAAAGAATGATAAAGCCGTGGAGTCGCTGGGTTTTTGTTTGCTTGCCTTACCACACATTCTACATTGAAATGTAGAAAACTCCACAGAAGCTATGGGGGTTCACACAGTTCATCATTGGTCACATGACTGGGTTGCCTGCTGTGTTTGAGAAGCTGTAGCCAAGGAGCTGGTAAGGGGGATTAGAGGTGGGTTTAAGTAAGATTCAGAGGATAGCCTGAAGATCAACAAGCTTTAGTTACATCATTTATGATCAGATCTTATCAATGTCTCCCATGCAAACAATAATCAATGGTAGTAGCTCAATCGTTCATTAAGTAAACTTTCTAGAAGTACTTACATTATTGAGTTGTTCACTCAGTAGCAGCAGTTCCTTTTCATTGACTTTGCAACCTAAAAATCAGCCAGCCAACTACAGAAATAAGTCACTTGTAATGACATTGATCAAAGTAGAATATTCTTATTTAAGAAACTAAAATGAATTATTGTCATCTTATTAATAATTGTCATCAATTATTGTCATATTGACTTTGAATCATTAAAAGTCTATACAGAGAAGCACACACATGGAATTTTATTAAGATTTTTATGTTTTATTGATCATTGCATTTCTTAAATGGCAGATAATTCAACTTGCAGGAAAATGACAACACTGTGAAACTGAGACGTGTTTAAATTAGAAATGTTGAAATCCGTGGAAAGTCAATGAAAAATTAAGCAAAACTCAACACAGTTTCTGGTTTATGTAAGACACGAGTGTGGCGCACTGGCTACAGGAGAGACGACGAGACTTACAGTGGACTTCCGCTGCATCAGTCTCTCAAAGCTTCCTCATTCATTGTTTCTCATTCCAGGAGCACTGTGAGTACATTCTGTGTTCAGCAGGTGGGTGATTTGGAAGAGGCTAGATGCTCCTGTAGACTGGGACTGAGAGCCATCCCCACCAATTCTGTTTGCTCAATGCTTCTTTCCGATTCTCCTAGAAGATCCCAAACCCCCAAGGACAGTTTGTGACATGGGCCAGCAGTGAACTCCCAGAGGCTGGAACATTCTGAGTGCACCAAGATCCCTTGCTACCCGAGGACACAAGTGCAGAATTCAGCTTTTATGGCACATGACGCCAGGATCACATATAATCCCAGAGTACCTTTACTTGTTCTATAACTTAATAGTATACCTATAAAATAATTACATTATACTTATAGCTTTTCTTCATTTATAAACAAGACAAAATTTAAATACAATTTGAGCCACTCGAAGGTAAACATTATACATACAATAACCGCAGAAGTAGCCTCAGACCACAGCATGTCATATTGCTTTCATGGGTATACCCATGACTAGGATCAAAAAGAGTGCTAACGTGTATACTTTGTGGGTTGCTAGCTTAACTCTTCCTCTACTTGTGTGGGTCCTGTTAATAAAATGATATGGGTTGGCTTTGCAGCTGGGTGTGAGACTCTCCTCCTCTCCCCTCTCGTTCTACTTCATCATCCTCCATTAAGGAAACTCGGATGTCCTTCACAGCTTTTCCGCTGCATGTTCTGCTTGGCTCTAGCTTGAGGTTTTCTACTCAAAGTGAAAACTGCAGCTCCGACCTTGGGCACCCTTTTCTCGTTTTGCCTTCATCCCGGGGGTTCCAGCCCTCTACAATTTCTCTATTCTCCTCCTTTCTCTCTCCAGATTTCAGGCTGTGCGCTCTCATTTCTGAAGTTAATATTCCCTTCAAAACCACACAAACTGGGCTTAGGGTTTACTGTGTTGCAGAAGTAAACTAGAAAACTTGCATTCCAACTCAGGCAAGAGAGTCCCTGAAACACCCTACCCCAGCTCACCCCAATCCTCTTCTCTGGGTGGCAAACTGGAGAGCCAACCTCATTATTGAGTGTCCAGAAGCCTGAATCTCAGAGCAGCTAACGGATGGTCTCTCTCACACACGAGGAAACCCACTCTTGGGCAAGAGCTTGCATTGAGAATTGGCCGACCAAAGGAGGTTAACGTATTCTGAGCCCCAGCAATGGCTTCTCCTTCACATTTATCAGATTCCATACACGTCATTCACAGGGACAATTGCACAAAGAGATTGAACTTGAGTGTAATGTTGGAGGAAAATAGATTATTTCAATTTCCTCCCATCAAAGGCCACACTACAGAGACTTCCATAACTCATCACAAAGTCGAAGGGTGACTTAAGGTTTCTTGGTATTCTTAGGAGTCTTTTCTTTGGAAAGGAAGCTATTTTCTGAGCAACAGTTCAACTACATTACTACCCTCTATGTGTACTTTTTATGTCTGCCTGTGCCACAAAGTGTCTCAATCCCATATATCCTTAAATGAATTTTTAATAGAAAATATTTTTTGCTTAGTGTTATGGCAGTGAAGACAGTACCAGGTCTCATTTCTCATTTCACGTGTGTGCATCAAGCATTACCACTTCCCAATGACTCCCCTGTATACACCATCTGTCCTAACCCAATTTCTACACTATGCTGCAATGCTTTAGTGTCTCGGTGATGTCATACTCATGTATGTAAATCGTGACGTGTCCCTCCTCCCCGCTCAATCAGATAAAAGGTGTGTGGCAGTGAATTGCTGACCCGGCCGTATTTCTCAGTAAAATATTTTTTCTACAGCTCACTCCCTGTGCTACTCTCTATTCAAGAATGGTGCTGCAAAGCCAGAGTCCAAACATGTGAGTCGATACAGGAATAGGTTGATAATACTTTTAACAGCTTTTTACACAATAGATCAATTATAGAACTGACATTAACACAGAGACCTTTTGTGTGGTGACAGGTTAATGGCAGAGGGAAGAGCATGTGCACCAGAGTTCATTTTGAGTCCACAAATAGGGGCTAGAAGGAGCGAGAAAAGAGGTGGTGATGCACTCTAGAAGGTGCAGAGGGTGTGGCCTGCTGAGCACAGTTCCTAGGGAAGTCATTTCCTGATCCACCAAGCTTGCTTTGTCCTTGTAGGTATCAGGTTTGTTTGGAGACCCCTTGAGGGTGAGCATGTCCGTTATGGATGCTGCCCATGTCGACTTCACAGCAGCCTCAGAGCCCAGAAGCTCCCAGCTCAGAAGAATGAATGCCCACACCTCAGAGGTCTGGTGGCCAACGGAAGTGGAAGTTTGCGACAGAATAGTGGTGCGTTCTTCACCAAGGGAGGGTCGAGCTGGAGTGTAGGATGTGGCCAGGGAAAGGCTGGCTTTTCCACATGGTGGAAACGTCAATCCCCGATTGACAGTGCATCGCCTGAAAAGTCCTGTCTAGTATCTGAGTGTTTTCCAACATCTGTGCCCGATCCACAGCCTGGATTTGGAGACACGAGTATAGCCCGGGGTGGATCTGGGACATGTCGACTTGCGGTCCACATTTGTGACAAGGGCACTGTTAGCCCTAAGAGATGCATTTGCTGCTGACAGGGACACCGGGCATAGTGTGAGTGAGCTCGACAGAAGTGGCGGTGGCGCGACCCAGGGGCAAGGGCGCTCAGGGTTGAGCTGCATCTTGCCCTGGTGACTTCACTGCTTGTCAGAGTCACTCAGGTTCACGGACATACACCGGCAATGCTTCACTTTCTGGATTTTCTTGATTCGGAAAGGTGGGTCGAGCCCTGGGCATTCGAGCTCCACGATGACAGAGGTGACGCGCTGGGGCTTGCAGAAGGCGCAGGATTGGAAGGAGTCCTCCTCCTTCTTCACGTGCCGCGGGATGTAGAAGGAGTTGCACTGACCATAGCAGAAGCGGTTGAGGATGGTGCGGCTCCGGCAGCCCTCCTCACTCACGGTCTGCCGCAGCGGCTGCGTCTTGCACCAGTCGCTCTTAAGGTACTTGCGCTCGGTGACCACGAGGGCCTCCTGGCTGGAGGCCAGCACCTCCTTGATCTGGTGATGCCATCTCTCCGAGTTGTTGCTGCTGCCATCCTTGTATGGTGAGGGGATGGCGCCCGCAGGCCGGTTCTTCCTGGCTTCAGCAACCTTTACCAGCACAGCCACGAGGAGCAAGGTCAGCGAGAGCTTCCAGAACATCCTGCCAAGAGAAAACAGTTGGTTGACAAGGGTTATCTAGTGACTGTCCATCTTTTCTCTCAGTGTTTATGGTTGGATACCCAGAGACACTGAAGTCTGACATGATTAAACAGTACCATGGGAGGCAGCTGTGACTATCATACACAGTATCCAACAGCAAGCACACGACAGCAATATTAGAAGGCCGTGCTGTGGTTTGAATGGGAAGCATCCTTCATAGCTCACGTTGTTTGAACACTTAGGTCCCAGCTGGCGAGGCCTCGCTGATGGAAGTGAGTCACTGAGGGACAGCCGGTGCTACTTCCTGTCTGCTTTTTCCTTCCTCACTGCTGAAGAACCCTGCTTATGTTCCTGATACCATACCTTCCCTGTAGAGGCAGGCCCTATCCCTTCTTACACTGTAAGGCAAAACAAATCCTTCCTCCCGTAACAGATGGCTAAGTCGGGTATTTTTGTTGCAGCAACAAGAAAAATGTCAGTGATACAGTAGTAAGTTGAATGATTTCAGAAAAATTAAAGCCAGTAGTGTTGATGTAGCCCAAAGCCAAGGCTCATTAGTAGCAATAACAGCACCCAGCATTGACTCTACAGGTGTGCACAGTGTGGGTTATTGCTGGCTTACTGCTTGACATTTGAGCCTCTTCCCAGCTCATTTGAGTCTTGAAACAGCCTTAGACTCTACCTACTGTTGATCCCCTACTTTACGGGGAAGCCAACTGAGGCCCTCAGAAGTTGAGTCCGTTGGACCCAGAATGCATTCTTCAAATTCTAAGCTCACACGGTCATTTACTATTAGAATAACTATAATTTATTGGTTCTCAAGTTATAACATGTTTTCGTTTTCCTTTCATATGTAAATGTAACTAGTAATCAGAGTTGCATTAAGTAGGTATGACTGCTTTCCCAATTTCATGGAAGAGGAAACAGGCAGGAAAAAGCTATGCAACTTGCCAAAATAACAAAGCCTATATATGAAATAATTGAATCTAGGCATCCCAGCTCTGTACTCTAGGCTTCCATAAATGTAGCTCTCTCTCTCTCTTATCAAGTTATGTTAAAATGCCTGTGCTAAATTACCATGTGTATCAAAGTTACTAGTCCAGGTCTAAGTGACCAGTGGCTTTGTACATCATCCCAGAGATGATTCCTTCTGTCACCAAGTATTTGCATAAACACTATCAGAAGCTTTGTCGATATCAGTATTTTTCTCTTACATTTGTGTGGCCGAATATCTCCCAGGTTCCATGTGAGTGCCCCAGAGTTTGCATGCGGAGGATCGTTTAAGAGGTAAAACTGGCTAGGACGTCTCTAAGTCATTGTGGATATAGCCTTGAGAGAGAGTGTGGGACCAGTGCCTCTTCTTCTCCTTTCTTTCCTTCTTCTTCTTCTCCCCCTCTCTCTAATTAATTTCTTTTACATCCTGACTGCAATTTCCCCTCCTTCCTCTCTTCCCAGTCCCCTCTCCCCTCTGCATCCCCCTATCCCATCCACTCCTCCTCCATTTCTATTCAGAACAGGGCAGGCCTCCCATGGATATTGACAAAACATGGTATATCAAGTTGCAATAAGACTAAGCACCTGGCCTTGTATTAAGGCTGGGCAAGGCAGCCCAGTATGATGAATGGGTTCCAAAAATCCAGCAAAAGAGTCAAAGACAGCCCCTGCTACCACTGTTAGGAGTCCCCAAGAAGACAAAGCTACACAACTGTCAGATATATGCAGAGGGCCTAGGTTGGTCCTATGCAGGCTCCAGACAAGCATCTGAACCCCAGAGAACCCCTAGCCAGATCATAGCCCATACATAGCCAGAACTTCAGTCCTAAACATTTGCATCACCCCTGCTGGAGCAGAGTCCATCCAGGACATCAGAAGTCCAGCCCCCAACAAGGACAGAGACCCTCTCTCTACTCAATCACAGGCCACGAGATCCAGAAGATCAGAGAGGAAACAGAAGCTAAGGAAGAAAACACCCAACAAAAATAAATCCAGAAACTGGCACCTAGACCTATAATCACTGCAAATCCAGATGCCTAAAGGTAAGTATAAAAACACAAACAACGACGGCCAAAGCAGTGTGTCCCCGCAGAACCCAGCCATCCCACTACAGCAGGCCACCTTCCCTCTTCTATTGCTGGGCTGCAATGGAGTGAGCAGCATTCTCTGCCACAAATGCAATCCCTCACTGGATCTGGCACTTCTCATGGATCCGTGCATGAACTAAAACCTTTAAAACTATGAGCTTTCAACTTTTTCAGTCATCTCAGGTATTTTGTTTCAGTAAAGGAAAACTGACTAACGAGGAAACCATGGCCATAGGGGATGTGACGGTGTGAAGAACATGTATCTATTGTGCTAGGTTATTTGAAGTCCGGGGCAAAATGAGTCTCTCATCTGGAAAGGATGAGCTGAGGAGATGGCTTAGGAAGTGCTTTCTGTGAAAGCATGAAGACCTAAGGTTGGATTCCCCTGTGAAGAAAAGCCTGGCGTGGAGGCACACCTGTGATTCCAGGTTGGGAGGGAGAGAGAGAGAGAGAGAGAGAGAGAGAGAGCAGGAACCGGGGCTTACTGTCTAGCCAGTCCAGCTAATCACTGAGTCCCAGGTTCAGAGAGATCCATTCTCAAAAGATAAGGTAGGGAAGAAAAATCCACAAAGAATTTGTCCTGGTGGTGGCATTACCAGAAACACTGACTAACGTTAGAGAATGCAGATGACATCGACCAACAGGAAGAAGCATTGAAGAACTGAGAGGGGGACAGGATTTGCGTTTTCTGGTTATAAAAACATTTGTACAGCACAATTATTAAACTTCTAAGTCCAAGCTTCTTCTAAGGGCTCTTCTCACGCCTCTTTGGTTCCACACATGATGTGTCATATGAAAATGGCCACACTTCCAGCAGACCCATGGCAAGAGTTGAGACTTGGATTCGCTCAGCTTATTCTATCTGTGGAGTGATTTGCGATCTCAATGGCCTCTTAAAAGGCAAGTCTTGGGGTTCTACTTTAATAATTTCCAAAATTATTAACATTCTAAGTAAACTAAAACCAAAAGTTTTCAAGTCTCAGCCAGGAAAGATTTAGGGCCAGCCTGGTCCTCAGCTGCTAGCTCCAACAACAGCTTACGGTGGACTCCTGGTAGGCTCAGACTACACGCTCTCTCCTTCAACAGCTTCTTACTGTTGTCAGGGAGAAGGGAGCTGAAACATGCTCAGATCAATCTGGAGCAGAAACTCTTCGTGTGAACAATATTCGACGTGGTGATTAGTAACAGGCGCTCTTTGAACACTTTAAAAGGGCATGCAAACATCTGGCATCCATCTCTGGAAGCTGTGTCTCCCAAGAACTAAGGAAGTAAAGCGAACTTCCAATTTTGAGGAAAGGCAAAGATACTGATGAAATCTGCACAACTAGGGCCAAGTCTGGCTCTCTTCTCCATCCCAACTCCCCGCCCCCTGCCATATACCTCATTTCTCCTTCACATGTAGAAAAAAGAAGCTGGCCAAGGACCTGGCATCTCACTGCCAGAACAGGTAAGCCAGTTGCCTACCTGTTTGGCTAAAATGATGACTAGGAGTTGTCCTTATTTATTACTTTAGGGGCAGTTGAGCCAGCTGCTGCTAGTGACAACTATTCTGTTGGCCCTGGCGACCCTGTAAGGGTCACAGTCAGAGAGAAGGTGCACATCTCTATCCTCAGTTTATCATCCATCCCACACATGTCAGGCTGCCAACCAGGACCTGCATTTAGCACTTCAGGGCTGCCTGGACCCCTTCTCTACTCAGAGAGATGGCTGGCACACAATCACCTCTTGGGAATGCTGCTGCGACCGCCAGTAATGACAGCGCGAGGATACTTCCTTGAACTCTCACTTCTTGTGTTTGGCTTGTATCAGAAGAAACTCATAAATAACTCCTGTTGGTTTTATTAACCATCCTTCTGGCCTGACAATGTTGTCAATTTGCAAAGTGTGCCAGGACTATAAATGCTAATGGCCTAAGCAGCCGAGGTTGGCCAAAGTAGATTGTATAAAAGGAGAGCTGGTTGTGGAAGTATTTCCCCTAAGTGAACGCCCTTGGGCCTGACCTTTGAAGCCAGAGCAGCCTACTACCTAGGCAGCCAAAGAATAACAAGTCCCTTCTATCAGCTCTTCAGAGAAAGGTACAGCAGTGCCGAGTCACCAGGTGCATGCAGATGGACGACAGCCAAAGATGCAATGACGCTGGGGACCTCATCCTCAGAGTGACCTTGGTGGAGTTTAGACATCAGGGCAAGACTGAACTGGGTTGTGTAGGCATCAAGAATAGAAGAGGGCAGAACATTTCCCATATCCTAAGAATTCCAGAACACTAGGGAAGGATGAAGGAAAGCATCTGAGATAGACTTCTCCTCTACCCGACGAGGTAGACCCTAACCAAACAAAACAATGGAAACCCAAATCCCCCACCATGTTAATCACCAGGGACTGTTGTTTATAGGTTTCCTACTGCCACAGCTTCAACAACCAAAGGTCCTTCATCTGTAATTTTGAGTCTTTTACCGGGAAGATAATATTTAGTTCCCTGTCTAACTCTCTAGAGACACATTCGGATTTCCTTGCTCTCCTAGATCACCCTTTGCTTGGGGTTGCTTGTTGCTGAAACAGCTAATCTCCCCCTGGCAACTATAAACTGAGGCAAACTATGGCCCTTGGGGCCAAACCAAACCTGATGCTCAGTTTTGTAAATAAGCTTGTGTTGGAATGTGGCCACACCCGCTCATTTATCTTTGACTATGGCTGCATTTGTACCGTAAGGGCAGAGTGAGTAGGGGAGCCAGTGACCATGATGCCCACAAAGTCAAAGAATATTCATTATGTGGCCTTTTACAGAAAGCTTAGCCAAGGTCTGCCTCAAACCCCACCTATCCCATTTAGTTGTTGCCTTCTTCGTGTTAGGGTTTTTGACCACACAAAGTGACTTTCTTTCAAAATTTCTAACTGTTCACTGTTTCATGGAGTGAGATAGAAAATACAATAAATCCTATGGGCTAATCACCAAGACGAAAGCAATCTTGACATTTCTCATCTTTATTGTACAGTCTCAGTTTAAAAAATATGAATATAGGGAGAGACAACCTACAGGTCCCTCCTGTAGCTCCTTCTGAATGTCCTCACTGAGATGACCAGCATCCTGCCCTCTGTACACATTGTACCATTCACTGCTTATGTTTTAGGTCATGTTTTATGCATGAGTGTTTTTTGAGAGGGTGTCATAATTCTTCACGTAAATAACATCACCCTCAACTTTCCATTTCAGAATTGCATGCTTGAGATTCTACACCTGTGGGTACTTGCAGACATCTGTTTGCCCCTCTGCTGACTATTAAAATGAATCCTATCCATTCATCTTATTAAGAAACTACAGGGCACTTCTGCTTGTCCTCTGTAGCCAACAGCGTTACACCGGACACTCCTAATATCTGTTTATTTGTGTCTGCCGGTTTCAGATTTTTACAGGAGACATGGGGCAAATGTTGGGTCGCAGGCTGCGCTCAGCTTGCACTGGAATAGCTTCCACAGGTTGCTTTCCAAGTGCTCATGCCAACATTCTCTCCCTGGGGTAAAATGTAGGTCCCTGTTGCTGCATATACTTGCAAACACTTGGTGTGACCACACATAACTTTTGCCTATCTGAAAAAGAAACATGTGAAAAGACGTATTATTATTAATTTGCATGTCTCTGATTATAAGGTCGCATCAAGTTCAAATGTGGGGGTCCTCTGACTACAGAGGAGTGGTTGACATTCACTCGAAGCCAGAGAGGTTGAAATATTGTGAGAGGCAAACTCAGAAGTCCTAACTATAAGTCTCTGAAGTGTCCTGAAAAACTATAAATCTCGGAAGTGGCTAGCAATTTCAAAGCAGAAATATTAAGGCATCCCACATGATACAGGAGTTTGAAATCCAATCAGATTAATTTACTTTTCCAAGTGACATTGTCTGGGCTGCACTGACCATCCTCTCATCCAGGGACAATTCCATTTCGTCTGAAAAATTATATCATGCTTTTCAAAAAGATTTTTCAACCAAAGAAAATAGGATTTTTGGTTAGGTGTTTTGATTTATGGATAGCAAAGGTATCAGAGTAATCAAAGATCTTAGTCTGTACATTCAGGATAGGCAATCCAATCCCAAGGCAATATGGCAGCAGACTGTAATATTCCATAGGGGAATGAATGAGAGAGCTCTGTAGCTGTTGGGATGTGTATGGACAGGAGTGGCTTCTGTTTAGGACCCATGCATCAGAATGGGAAGATAGTAGATTTCTGGGCCTTGAGCTACCAGTATAGGACCCAGCTTGGCATCCAGCTGTCTTCTTCCAGATTTCCTTAGATAAAATTATGTTATCACCCACTAAACCATGTTGCTGTGAGGAGGAGGGTGGGCTGTCATCAATCACTATCCAAGAAGTCCCCATGAGTTTCACTTGAAAGGAAGAGTACTGCCTTCCATGAAGGGGTTTTTAGCCAGTGCCACTGTTCTCCCAGCCACCAGACAGTCCATTGCTTCTTTTCAGAGAAGGAGTTGAGGCTAAAGCCCAAGAGGCTGGCCATGGCACACTGACTACACTCGGGAGAGTCTTTCCCACCCTGCCAGGATGGTACTGTGTTCCCAGATCGCTTTTCCTTGAGCATGTAGGAGAGATTTTCCAGTGCACCCATCCGTAAAAGTCAAAGAGTCCTGCTCAAGATGCTTCGAGCCAAGCACAGCTTTCCTGCTCACTCTTACTTCCAGCTGCTTGATTTTGCTACATCGCAGTTTTTAGGAATGACAGTAACTCATGGTTACATACGATAAAGCCGAACCCCATTGCCCCTTCCTCTGGGTTTCATGAACATGTACGTCTACTTTCTCTTGGCATTTCTCTATTTTTTTTCCATTTCTTTCTATGCTTTCCTTAACAGACTGAAGTTCTTCCATAAGGACTTATTTTCATAATCCCATCTTATTCCCCATCCATGATTTTGACTTCAGTCATTAGGCCTCTGCTCCTGACTCTCAGATACTTTGCCCAACTGCCCACCAAACATACCCCATGTTTCCTCCAGTCCTAGGTTCCATACATCCTGTGGCTCTTCAACCATTTCCTATGCATCTGCTGCTCTCCTAATGGTTCAGATTTCAGGGTTCAACTCAGTATTTTCCTTTACACCAGAAGCTGACACTGCCATTTACCACTTCAGAATGTACAGCCCTATTCACCCTCACTAGAAGAACCACACTCAGGCATTGGATTCTAAGTTCACCATGGACCTAACACATACCATGTTGTAGAAAGTTGGTCCAAGCCAATGAATTTGCTCCATCTCCTTTCAATTAATTGGTTTTGACATGGGCAGTGGTGTACCTCTGGGATTTTTTCCCCTGATGTAAATATTCCTGCCAGGAGAAATTACTAATGCTGATTTTTTTTAATTCAAGGATTCTATGCCTGCCCTAGTATTAACTGTCAACTTGATTCAACATAGACTCAGTTGAAAAGAAGCTTTTAATTGACTAATATTTATCAGGTTGGCCTGTGGGCATGTCTGTGAGGCATTGTCTTGATTGTTAATTGGTATAAGAGGATACCATTCCCTATGTATAGACATGGTCTGAGACTAAATGTCAAATAAATCCTCTCGTCCCCTTTGTTGCTTTGGTACAGATACATGTCACAGCAGCAGACTGAAAGCAGAACAAGGTCCCAGGCTGTGGAATCCCCATCGAGGGATGAGTGTAAGACAGGATCAGACTTTTACATCACAGAACTCAACGGTAGTATCTCCGGTTGTATTGACAGGCTCATGAATCCAGCCAGGTTTGGTTACTACCTGCTGGCTTCTGTGTTTGATATTTCCAAGATCAAACTTCAACTTCTAAACCACATCGGCTTGCTTGAAATGTGAACCCATCTTCTCACACATGAAATCCATTGGCGACACTCTCCAGCGTTTCACCTCTAACTATCCCTTTGATGCAGGTTCTTGTCCCCTGACCTTGGCCACAGTCTCCTCACTGGCCTCCCTGCTTCCCATTCTCAGGTTGAGCTCCCAGACACCTATCAGAACAAAAGATTCTAGCACTTTGAAAGTTGCCATTGCAAATTCAACTTCTTCGGCAGCTGGCATAGGCCTTCAGAGACCTTTGTCCCTTTCGTTTGCATCCCATGGCGTCTCTTCACCATATGCTTTATATGTGAAACTCACAAAACTGCATGTTCAACCCTATGCTGGGGAGCTTTCAACTTCTAAACATCTCTAAAGCTATTTCTCTTTACTATTTTTATGCCTAATGTATTTCCTAGAATCACTGTTAATCACTGGGTGTTATCTGAATATTATTTCCATTGTGAAATCATTCATGTCTCTTAAATCATCTTTGTTTCTGGTATTCTTCATTGACTTTTTAATAATTGCTTAGTTACAGCCAACAGACAGAGCATAGTCTCTATATGAACATTTTCTCCCCTATTTGAAAGAAAATAATGGGAAAACAAGAGTACTTAATCTTTGTTTCCACAGTCATTTATGATGGCTATAGAGAATGGTTTGAAACATTTATGTCTGATGAAAGACTGACTGAGTAAATGGCCTTTACCTCTATTTTATCAATGTAGTTTGTTTATTGGTTTTGGAGACAGGGTCTCATGTACCTCACTGAGACTGGCCTCAGATACTGCTGTGGCATTCAGTTTAGCCCAACACTTATGATCCTCTTGCCTTCCAAGTACAAGGATTACAGGCACGTGGAACACACTCAGGGAGCTGTGGCTTTTTAACATTATTTAAAAACCATGAGCAGGAGATGGAGGTGGGGTTGAGTTTTCGGTAGAAATGGTACTTGTTATTCAGTCTTCCGCAGGTACGTCAGAACATATCCGGCCAGCAAACCTAGAACAACACTTGAAAATGCCTTTAAGCAGTTGCCCGAGCTTCAGCACTCATTGGTTCGCAGCTTCCGTTTCCCTTCCGTTTTAGACCGCGCCCTTTCCTCCTTCTTCCTTAGACCTCTGACCTTGTGTTCTCAGCAATCTCTCCTCTAGGGGTTACAGCAGCTCTGCTTTGCCACCCCATCTTTGAACGGGCATATGGTCAGTCCCCCCAGGTGCTCAGGGTGGTGTGTATTCACAGAGGTAAAGAGCAATCATCCTGCAAATCTTCAAGCTCCACTTGTTGCCCCCCCCCCGTAATAGATTGAATAGCGAACGTGCCTTGTTTGAAACAAGCAGGTTCTGCTTCCCGCTCACTTGAGCATTCCCTTCTGTCTGCTGATACCCAGAAGGGATTGCTCCCATCCTGCCCCACTCTTATTGCTTGGTCTCTTTTTACTTTCCAGAAAGAAGCCGAATTCATTCACAAAGCACTCACAACAAAAATCACCTCCTCACATGAGGTGCCTCTGGTCGCTGAAATGTATAATTCTAGGTTTATTAACTAAGCTCATAGTATATTTAAGTTAGTTGATCAACTACTGTTGTTCACTAAAATAATTAATCTACAGGAACTTTTTAATATTTGAAGCTTTATGGGCACTGAACAAAAGGCAAAACTTACATGTTTATTTTCTTTCACTGAAAAGAATGACAGAATTAAAAGTAAAAGACTTACAAGTATAAAACCTACCAGGAAAGCTAGAGTGAAATATGAATTTAAATAGAAAAAGATTATATAACATTTTCTTTAAAGGAATATTTTACATGTACTGTAAAAAACATGTAATAATACACATGAAATACATACAGTATTTAGAGACCTCTAGAGATGTTAAGAAGAAGGATTTTAGTCACAACACTCAATTTGTGATATTCTTCAAATGACACCACAAATTTTAGATGTCATCTAAAAAGCCACAGGTTTTATTTAGAAGTAATGATGTTGGAGCTATATAATAATGCACGCAACCATCTATTATTACATTGCATAAGTACCCTGATAATGCTGGGCAAGAACAATAAGTCACCCTCCATTTCTTTGGTTCATAAAAAATTTATATATACATATAAACATTAGGAATGAGCTCAAGCTCCGTTCCTCTCTGATTCATTCACTCACGTCTCTCAAATTCTGCAACCTCTCTTTCCTGACATTTTTTTCAAAATACTTAGTTGGCTAATGGGTCTGAAGAGAACTGGAAAACCTTGTATTAAGTAATCTAATTGAAACAAGAAGTCTGGTTTGCTTGGTGTTACTTCTTGGGCATGCTGCCTCCTTCCAGTTAGCTGCTATTGACAACTGATGCTGAATTCAGACAAATTGGAGGGCAAATCCAAGGCTCTGGACCAAAGAAAACAAACATAATCAGAGACAACCAGAAGACTTGAAACATGCCAGTGGAGATGGAGCTATGGAAAAACTGAAGAAAAAAAGTGTTGAAAACACATTAAAAATGAATACCAAAAGTAAAATCACTCTGTGCTTCCATGTCCTCAATAGGTGGCACCTTTGATAAAGCTGCACGCATTAACTGACCCACTTGTTCATCCTCCGTGCCCTGGGAACCTCCATAAGCGTTGACACATGAAGGGGATTAATAGCATCCTAGATCAAGAAAATGGTTATGGTGATCTTGGAAATAGGAGATGATGTGATTGGGTTTTTGAAGGAGCCCTGAAATCAGAACTGATGGCCTGAATCAAAAGCCCCTGGGAAAAGAAAGGAAGGGAAAATTTTAGAAAGTTGTGTTTTAATAGACCCAAGAATAAGGAAGGAAAGAAATCCTAGGTTGTTTGCATCAATTTATTGGATGTCGTGGGGTGGAGCTGAATATTTACCATAAGAGATCAGATCAGAAAAGAGTTGTTCCATGAGGAAAGGGAGTCCCTTTCCTCATATAAGAAGAAAGTAAGTTCCAGGCTGAGATGGGCTGCAGGAAGTGGAGCTGCAGTTCTTTTCGGGAAGATGGTTTGCCGGTAAGCAGACGAGATCTAGGATGGGGATGCGGGAGGAACTCTGCGACAAACAGCTGCTGTGGGGTATTTGTACACTGTGTGGAGTTGTACTGCTGTGATTGGTGTAATAAAAAGCTGAATGGCCAATAGCTGGGCAGAAGTTACAGGCAGGATTTCCAGGAGAGAAAGGATGAGGAGCAGGAATCTGTAATAGGGGAGACTCCAGGAGACACAGAGAGGAAACAGGATGGGAGAGAGATAACACCATGTGATAGATTAATATAAATGGGTTCAAATAGTAGTTAGGAGCAAGCCTAAGCTATAGGCTGTGCTTTTATAATTAATAAGTCTCTGTGTCATTATTTGTGAGCTGGCGGCCTAAAGAAAAAGCTGACTACAAACAGCCCTTCCATTGCTATGTAGAAAGGAAACCCAGCAGGGTGACCTTGCAAAAGCAGGAAGAACAAAGGCTGTCAAGAGTTACATGAGCACTGTCTCAAAAGAGAGAAAAAAAAGTTAAATGAGGCAACATCTGAAAAGTTTTCTGTCACTGGTGAGCCCAGGAAGCTCCAATGGACAATTCCAATCTCATGGTCACACAGATGGCCCTGGTTAAACCCAGTGAGTCCCAAAACAAATCAGAGACAAGAATGTCGAAGAGAGGTGTCTAGGCAGGCATGGAGTATGACAGGGGTGGGAGGGAGATTAGAGATAAGGTGAGAGCAATTTAGAATGCATTATATGCATAGTTCACATGTCATGCTCCTCACCCATCTAAAGCACATCACCTCCAGCCCTGGGGAATCAGTTGTCCACTTTCTGTCTCTCTGTACTTCACAATTCTGGACACACACAACTATTAGTTCTCAGCCCTGGAGAGATGTCACAGTGAGCAGAGTGCTTGCTGTACAAGCAAGAGGACAGAAGTCCAGCTACTAACACCCTGCTAGCTGGGCATAGTGGCACACGCCTTTCTAAAAATCCCTGCACTGGGAAGGCAGAGGCAAGTGGATCCCTGTGGGCTTTCTGGCCAGTCAATCAAACGAAACAGGTGAGCTCCATTAAGAGACTCCTGTCTCAAACAACGAAGTGGAGGGTTCCTGAGACATGACATCCAATGCTGATTTCTGCCTTCCATGTACACATGTGCCCACACTTACACACTTGTCCATTCACACACAAGAACATGAACACATTCCCACACACAAACACACATTCTTCTTCTTTTTATTTTTTTCCCCACTTTGTAGACTCTTGAGCCATAATGAAAAAAATTCAGCCTGAGTTACCATGAAGCAATAGACAAAAGGGAACAAATATCAAGCTGGTCCGTGAAGTTCAATCTATGTTTCCTGAGATTTCCTTTGTCTCCCTGGAGATCAACCTTTTCCCAGCATAGCTGCCTTCCTGGTTCTCTCTGGTAGAAAACTCCATGAGAGTAGAAACCACGTCTACCATATCCCTGTAATTCAGCATATGTTTCACCACATAAAAGATGAGCAGTGACTATGAATTGAACAAATGAAGAGAGATCAATATTTTTTGAGAAAGTACAGATGTTGCATTTGCTAGGAATCAAACATCCAGACTATAAGTGATATTTGAGAAGGAAAAAATCTGGGAGGTTAAAGGCATCATTTCTTTGCTTTTTATTTGGGAAATAAAGCAAATTTAAATGTAGCATTCATGCAGCGAGTATTTACTGGATGCACATGTGCTCATGATGTTTGCTGTCCATTCTGGACTTTATAACTCTCTGTTTAGATCTTTGCTCAGATCAGACTAATTATAAATAATGTAAACAAAATGGACTTCCACTGAACTTTTGAAGTATTTGCAGAGAATGTTTCTTGTTAACATCAAACGGAACCACTTCTACCTTAAGCCAAGCTTATCAAATATTTTCTAACATATTGTTTCCAAACAAATAGTGGCACGTCTTTCTCAAGAGCAAATCTCATAATATTTGTTATTGGTATGCAATACAAATTCAATAAAGACTTTTGTGTTCCTTAAATGCTGCTATGAACCAGACACACCTGAGAACTAACTGGACGTGCTGATCCAGAGTGCACACACCGGGCAGAATGCTGAGCTCATCATCCGAATTAGAACCCGAGAACTAGCATTTTAAGTGTGCACCCGTGCTCTAAATCATAGTCAAGAGTATTTATCTAAACTGTAATTATCTGGGCTCTGGTCCACTGGCAAGGGTAAACTTCATTAATTATGTCTTCATTTATAAGGATCAGAAACAAAAAAGCCGGCATGCAAAGCATGCAGGGATACCATTAATGGAAGCCGAGATCTAACAGCTCTTCAAGCCTGTGTTTAAAGCAAAGAACTTCTTTAGTGTTTGCTGGTGAGGAGATAGGAAAGAAAGAGACCAGCACTTTCATATAGTATCCCTTTCTTATGAAGCCTGAGTGTCAAGCTGTCCAGAGGACTCCCGGCAAAGCTAGTTAGAACCCAATGTACCTCATTCACCCACGTGCAAAGCCTTTTGCAGGAACCAGACATTTAATGCTGCATTGCCTCCTACCACTTCTCCTTTTCTGTCCTTTTTCATGATGCTCAGGTCATTTTCAGACAAGATACATTATGTGGAAAGCTCAAGGAGCCAAAGAATGAGAAAGATGACCCAGTGGCCATAGTGCTTGTCACACAAGTGTGAAGACTGAAGTTCCACATCCACAGAAAATGTCAACACATATAATGGTCTGCCAATAATACCAGCACTTGGGAGGTAGAGATGGGAACCTTAAGATAAGTCGGCTTGCTGGAATAGTCTAACTCACATGATATAGGATGAAGACACCCTGCCTGCCTCTGTAAATAAAGTAGAATGATCAAAGAAGAGACCTAACATCAATGTCTGGGCTCCACATGGTCAAACTCATATGTATGTACATCTGAATGTTCATGCATCTACATATATGTTATTATGCATTCAGGAACCCATCAGAGAAAGAGAAAGAGAGAGAGAGAGAGAGAGATACAGAAAGAGCAAAAGAAAATTGAAACACAGATTATTATGGTAGAAGGGAGCATAAAGAAAAATTTACATACTTCAAATGATAGAGTCGTGTTTCATGGTGATGGTAGTGCCAGAGATAGTAATAATGGTATATCAAGAGATCATGAGTTTTATTGGGTAGGGCTGCTGAACTTGAACCTGAGACTCCTCCCTCCACTTCATACTGGCTGAGTACAAAGGTCTAACACCATGATCTCTGAAGTCACAGTTAAGGCACACCCTGAGCTACTCCAGAGCAAAGGAATAGCTAGTGAGCAGACAGGTCAGAGGGAAGGATTCCTACCTGATGTGTACTTAAACAAAACAACAGAAAAAAAGGAAGGAAGGGAGGAGAAGAAGGAGGAGGAGGAGGAGAAGGAGGAGAAGGAAGCAGCAGCTCAGGGAGACAAAAGGCAGTGACAGTTGACAGTGACAGAGTGAAGAACAACTATTCAGTACAGAATTTACTCTGTGGTAATAAAAATGATTTTTTAATAAAATAAGACTGATGAATACAAAACATTGCAAAGGTACTAATCTCCATTGACTTGTGCACTTGAAGATCAATTCCTCCAGAATATATGTAGTTTTTAGAGATGGGTCTAGCTATACTGCTCAAGCTGCCTTGAATTCCTGGGCTTTGGGCCTGTGCCTCCCAAGCAGCTACAAATGACCATGCAATAGCACAGCACTGGGTAAAGCGGCTAATGTGATATTATCTGAATTTCATTTCAGTTAAAAGAAGTAATTAGTAGAGGAATGAATTAAATATGAATATCAAACAAGTGCCCTAAAATGATGTGATAGACAAAATTCCATTTTGTGGTTAAAAAACATAATCAATAATAGTCAAGTACTATTCTATGAAACAAGAAAGTACCCGGATTTCTTCAGAGCACTAAGCTTTTATCTCTAAGAAGATAGGGCCGTGAAATTTTTGGGGTGGAAACTGTTGCTGTATGCGATCTAAGTTCAGTTGCTTTGCTTTTTAAAAACTTAATCTTATTTTTTTTAACATTGTTATATTTTGTTTACAAGACCTCAAATTCAAACACAAGTGAATATGAACAATTTTTAAGGGTTTTATATATACATAAACTATATCACAGGCATCTTCCAAGTATTTAGTTATTGTTCTAATCTGGCTGTTGCTAATTTTTAGATGTACTAGTAATGCTGCTATGAACATGTATAATTAATTTTAGATAATCACATTGCTTTGACGTGATCATAAATATTATCCTAGGAGAGTCATCAGTTTAGTTATATTGGCATCAAACATGATGCTCTCCTCTTACATAAATAAAAAATGAGCCAGGTGGTGGTGACGCACGCCTTTAATCCCAGCACTTGGGATGCAGAGGCAGGGAGATCTCTGTGAGTTCAAGGCCGGCCTGATATACAGAGCTAGTTCAGTACAGCCAGGTCTACACAGAGAAACCTTGTCTCGAAAAACTAAACTAAACCAAACCAAGGCAAAGCAAAAAATAAAAAAAAAAAAAAAAGCCCACAGTTATTTGAGTAGATGACTTAGTCACAGGCTCATATAATAACCGTAAGTTTTAACTAAAATCTTCATCTATTTTCTTGATACCTGGGCCTTTCCCACATTTCACAATTACTTTTTAATTCTGATCAGAGTGCTTTAAACTATGGTTTCCTGACAAGTAATTAGAAATATAAACTTTGTTCCCAGCCTCCTTCTCTTCCCCGACGTCCCTTGAACTGCTGAACTGGGAACTGTTGGAGCTGGGAGGTGGGAAATCTAGCACTCCAGATTTGAGCAAGCCTTCCAAATAAGTCTAGTCACCAATTTTTTAAAAAGTAATCCAGCATTCTGACCTTCTGTTTATTTTAATCACTGTATATAAAGAGATGTCTTAAGAATAATTTCATATGAGATTTCATGAAAAACTCACATCCATAGCTCCGCTTCCTGATGGAATTTTATTATACCTCTCTCTTGTTATTCTATCGAAAGTCCTGGGTGAGAGCATTGGTGGAACCTGATCTGTCCCTGGGCTTCCCCATTCAATGGGAGCTTCCAATTCAGTATTTTCATCTTCCCGTAATCCTCAGCAGATATTTACCACAAGCCTACGATGTGCCGGGCCACTGTTATAGGCCTTGGACACACAATAAATAATGTCTCACTTGTCCTAGAAGTTACTCTGTAGTGATGATGTACAAATAATGTCCAGAGTTTAGCTGCCAAGAGGAGCCATCACCGGAACACAGAAGGGCTGGGAATGCAGCTTAGAGGTTCAGTGCTTACTCCACATGCACGAGGCCCTGGGTGGTTCAGTGCTTACTTGGTATGTGTGAGGCCCTGGGTCTGACCACAAACCCACAAAATCTAGCTCCACAAAGATGAATTTCAGGGCTGGACATAATGGCCTATGCTTGCTATTCCAGTATTGGTTTGGGATTGAAAGGCAGCAGCCTAGGCTACATACTAAGCTCCAGGCTAGTCTGGGCTGTACAGTGTGAGAAAGAGGGAGGGGAGGAGAAAGAGAGACCATGTGGACTAAATCACTGAAGGCTTTTGTGATAAAGCGGGGAATAATGTGGACTTTCTTTTGTGCTTAGCGAGAAGAATTTAAAGCAACAAAGTTCCAAATTGTAATTCGATGCCTTGAAAACCAAGAACTCAACTGCTCTGTAGAGAAGCAGAGGCTTATGGGAGAAGTCCAAAAGCACAGAGGCATTGGGATAATCTAGATGGCAAAGCAGTGGTTTTGAAGGCTGGGATAGTAGTGGCAGAGAAGAGAAGCAAATGGCTTGTGAGACATATTTCAAGGTCAGGAGAACAGGATGGGAAGTAAGATTACAGATCCTGGAGAAAAGCAGGAGCTGAGAATACTGTCCCCTGGTCGCAGAGAGCCATGCTGAAAAGGAAGCAGCAGAGGAAAAGGACTACAAAGGAACAACCAGAGATAAGCAAGGTAAACACGGAAAACTTGTGCCACATAGAGCCAGAAGAGGTGTCTCAGGGAAGGCGTTTCCACCACTCACAGGTCTACTGAAATCAAGCAGGCAGAGAAACACAAATGCCCCATTAATCTAGCGTAGAGAGGTCACAGTCAACTTTCAGGAGTTTCAGACAGTCAGAAAGGAAGCTGCACCCAGTAGGTCTGATGAGAGGTCATGGTGAGAAACCGTTTTGGAAATGTTTTGTACCCATGCGCAAGATTCCGAGGCAGTGACTGACATAGGAAGGGAACCTATTGCGAGGATATGGAAGAGCCATGGGTAATCTTTCCAATCTGGCTAGGCAGATAGGCCTCCTCTCTCAAGGACACCATTAATGGTCCCAGGGAGTCCCATCCTCCACAGTGCTCATCAGATCCTTAAATGTCTATCAACTAGGTAATGTCCTCCACTCCCACTTTTGGTGATTTATTAAATGCTTTGGATTAAATATTAGCCCAGTTTCTTCTCACTATACAAACTGGCCTGTCGCCCACTAGTCCCATCAGTTGGTGACTATCTCAGAAGCATTTGATTGTCTCGGAGGGTCTATCAGCAAACCTCTTAGTAGTTTTCCTCATTTGCTCATTTCCTTTCTCTCTCTGGGAGGGCACTTTTGAGACTCCATGAGGTTGGGACATATGAGTTAAACAGCACAAACACTTAACACAAGTACCAGCATTTAAAGTAAAAGGGATTGGGGTCACTGCAAAATATTGTAAATGTTGGGACTAACAATTTGGTTTTGTGGGTTTTCTTCCTGGGGCTGTGTTCCAGAGAGGGCAATAAAGGGTAAAACTCATTAGAGCATCATTATCTTTTGTCTAAAGGAAACAATGTGTGGTTTCTGGGCAGCCCACTTGGTGTTCACATTGGGCCTGGAAGCCTTTCAAACCGACTACATTGTTTGAACAATTCCCCCTCTTGAACATGAAAAGAACCACCAGTGAACCACAGGGCTGATGCTAAATTACTAACTAGGTGATGACTCCTTTGGCTCCTAAAGGTTTCTAGATCGCAGTCATCGAAATCATGGATCTTCCTTCTAAAGAGAAAGATTGGTCCCTCTGGGGAGACCTCCCATGCAGTCTCCCCTCCAGTTGTGCTTCTGTGACTTCTGAGAAGTTTGGTTTAAAATTACGATCATTGAGTTCTCTCCAACTCTGATTCCTGTGTGTGCATGTGTGTGTCTGCATGTGTGTACGCACACATGCACACACTCAAATGCGGAAGCTACAAGTCATCATCTGGTGTCTTTCTCAATCCCTTTCCACCTTAGTTTTGAGAAAAGGATGCACACTGAGCCTGGAGCTCACTTTTTTGGCTAGGCTGATTGATTAGTGAACTCTAGGAACCACCTCCCTTACCTAGGATTTCAGGCATCAACACACCTGGCTTGCTATGTGGACAATGCGGATACAAGATTGGTCCCTCATGCTTGAGTAGCAAGCAACTTTTACCATCTGAGTTATCTCCCCAGTCCCCCAGACCCTGGCTGATAAATTTCAGTTCTTTGGAAACTGCGAAGCATTCCCAGGTCAAATTTGCAAACTTGAGTTTGAGCAGCAATGTGACTTATTAACATTTTTTCATGAGGGAGGCACCCTCAGCTCCCATTGTTCACACATTAAATGGATGTTGAGGGCATCATTGCTGCTCCCTATGCTCTCTTACCTTTCTTGGGGGATTTTATTATACTTTTTAATTATGATGTTGTCATAGGAGCCTTTGTAAGGAAACCATAAAATATATCTGGGGCTGCCTGGGAAGAAAACTCCATCTATAGGGACCTATACTGACATAACACCCTGTTCTTCATCTCTCTAGAGTAACTCCATCTAATCTAACCTCTGATTCTTGCATTGCAATCTCGTGTTGAGAGTTGAGCAACAAAAGCAGGGGCTACCTTCTGGTTTATATTGTCCATTAATCAGGATAAAGTTCTAAGATTTTAATATTAGAAAAGCATAGGTAACAAAAAGGACATCATATATCATCCGAGCTTCAATTCTGAGGCTAAAGCATGATAGGTTACCTTTGTTGCTAGTGATAACACCAACAGTCCAATATGATCCATCCACATAACATGAAACCAAAAATGGTGGCAATGCAGGGTCCAAGGCTTTGACTTCCTAGGCTCCAGTTCTATTTCTATCAATACTTACTGTGAATGAAAACATGAGCCAATTTTAAATCTCTGCACCACACATATACACACATATGCACATACGTGGACTGTGGTGGTTTGATTAATAACACCCATCTTAGGCTCATATATTTTAGTGTTTAGACATCAGAGTGTTCCACTATTTGAAATGATTAGAAGGATTAGGAAATGTGGTCTTGTTGAAGGAAGTATGTCATTGGGGGTGGGTTTTTAGGCAAAAGTCCAGGAGTCTCTCTCTCTCTCTCTCTCTCTCTCTCTCTCTCTCTCTCTCTCTCTCTCTCTCTCAGCATGGGGGAAAGGATGTGAATCTCAGCTACTGCTCCAGTAACAGGTGTGCTGACATACTCCCTGCTGTGATGATAATGGACTAAGCCTCTGAAACTGTAAAACCCCCAATTAAATGCTCTTAGTTGCCTTGGTCATGGTGTTTCTTAACAGTGATAGAACAGTTACCAAGACACATACATACACATGCACATATACACATATACATAAACACACATACATAGACAAACAGAGGTAAACACACACATACATACACCCATATTCATGTATAAACACACACACACACACACACACACACACACACAATCCAGAATCAGGGTGTTTCTCATAAGCAGCTGTTAGAAGAACTAATTCCTGTTTTCCAGATATAAATACTGAGCTTCCACAATTAGAGATTTAGAGTTAGGATTCAAACTAAGATTTTCTCTTTCAAAATACCAGCAATTTCCTTTTACCTTTTTATAATTGAACAGTATACCTTTCTAATCGCCTCACTTTAAGTGGCAAAAGAAAACCATAACTCCATATCTAATGGTCAAAATGCAGAACTGATCCTGCTTGCAGTCTATTGCAATCTCTGTGTTATGAACACAGAAAGAACTGGATTTCCCATGTCTTTGTAAACACAGGACAAGCACAGCATGGGTTCTTACTACTTAACAGGCTTAAGAGACTATGTAGTATACCACTTTAAGGGAACAAACAGTATCAGGGTCTCTCCTTATCCCTCACCTTACATTCTTCAGTGAAGCTGCAACTCTCAATGAACTCAGTCCTCATCAATATGGTCAAGCTATTTGGGTAGTGAGACCCAGTCATCCCCATGCCTCCATGTCTCCAAGGTTAGAATTATAGCTATAAACTTCAGCCCCTACCATTTTAGATGAGTGCAGGGCATACAAACTCAGGCCCTCCTTCTTGCCCAGCAAGTGCTTTACAATGGAGCCATCTCCCAGGCCTTTCATTGGTTTTCTAAAGTCTATAGCATAGAAATCGTATTTTAGGGTTGGGGTACTACCTATCAGCATTCACCCCATTCCTTTTTTTCAACACAGGAATCTAAGCTGCAGATACAGTGAGATCCATAAACACCTTGCCCTTGACTCTGTTTTCACAGAATGGTTACGGCGGAATAAGAGTTAGGACACTGGGCGGGGAGATTTGCTGATAGGTACATAGCACTGAGGAGCAGGTACAACAGACACATCATCAAGGTTAAAAATTCATTGTGTTCGGGCATGTTTGTCACATGTGTAGTTACATAGTCTATATGTTTTTTGTTTGATTTTGTTACTCATTTTAAATTAGTATTTTGTTTTGCTGAGAAGACAACATCCTTTGGTTGGGGAAGGAGTAAGTTTAACCAAGCTTCCATAGTCTGGTTCTATATCCCATTTCTTGACTATCTGGAACAATGGGATAAGTTACTCTACCAGAATAAGCTTTTAAGTTTTCTGTACCTACGGGAAATTTGGTTTTGACTTAGTTCGGTCCACTCTCATCCTCCCGTCACATCTCCCTCTCATTGGTGTAAATAATAGAGGTTTTGTCCTCTCCTGGGTTTGTCTTGGGAGTGAAAGCAGTGATTTCTAATTGTCCACACAAAATGACATTTGTCTGTGCCCCCGTCTCCTGGTTTCTCATTTTTATACAGTTTTTAATATGAAACAGGAAAAGGACTATGAGTAGGCCAAAGGATGATGAAATATCAGGTGTCAGTGACATTTGTTGGAATATTGTCTATTTGCTGAGGAGCATAGTCATGGAAAAGTGTTGTGGGGAAAGTGGTCATTTCTTTCTATGCTTAGGGTGACTGATCCTTGAGATTCATTGCTGCTTGCATGCATTTTTATATATTTACTTATGATGTGCTTTGACAATGTGTTTGTAGTTGGAACAGTGGCTTTCCTTGGGAAGTCTGCTTAGAGTAAAGCCTATAGTGCCAATCCCTATACTCCCAGTCACAGCTCTACCATGAAACTCTAGACTCTCACATCAGTCACAAGCTAGACTCTCACATCAGTCACACAACAAAGGAAAGCAGTTCACAAGCCCAAGTCACAGCCCAAATGCAAACAATATAAGAAGCCAAGATAATGGGTCCCCTCAAACTTACTAGTTCAATGAGAATCACCTAAATAAACCCAAAGACAGAATTTAAAAGAAAAAACTTAAACTCTATAAAAGAATTTTTATCTCAAAAAAACTAAAACTTGAATAGAAATGCTGAAATAAAGGGGAACAGATTGAGAAAATGGTTCTTGCCATGCCGTTGCTGTGTACAATTCTCCAGGCTATGTGCTATCTTGACCCAAATAAACTTAGTTCTGGCATGTAAAGGGCCCCATTGGCAGCTTTATCTTGGGAAAATAGATTTGGCCCTGTGGCAATTGAGAGAGAGAGAGAGAGAGAGAGAGAGAGAGAGAGAGAGAGGTTTGATGGTAAGTACAGTTTTATTACCTTCTGGCTTCTAGCGTGTGGGACACTAAGCAGTAGCCAGTCATGATAATTAAGAGCACATTGATGAAATAATTCTAGAGTGATCTTTAGAAGTCTTTGGAGAAAGTCACTGCTGTCACTTCCAAACCAAAGTCACCTTCATGCTATCAGTGCCTTTTGTGCAATGTTTGTCTTCGCTCAGGAGAAAACATTAACTTAGACATTTTCAAATTCTAGGGACTTGGTTCTAATTTTCCTGGTATTTACTTCCACCAAAGTCCATTGGATGTGACATAATACATTACATTTGTATGACCTACTGTCTTCTCTCATTTAGTGATCATTGCCAGGAGAGATCACCTCATTTATGGTGGAACAATAGGTATAGATATCCTTGAGATTTTCAAAGGAGCAAGAGCCAGAAGCAAAGAAGCTAACGAGTCAAATCAAAGACTTCTCTTCACAACCTTTGAAAGACTTTTCAAAGTTCAACAATGGCTCAGAGAAGAAGGAGGAGAAGGAGTGGAGGAGGAAGGGGAAGGAGGAGAGGAGGAAAAAGAAGAGGATGGAGGTGAGGAAAGGGAAGAAGAGAAGAGGAAATAATGATGTAGTTTTGAGGAGGCAATTATGCATTTATGATATGGAATTGAACAGCTACAAAGTGAAAAGCATTGAAAGGTTCCCACCCACTCCTGGCTCTTAAGCCCAACAGTACAGACATCATAGATGTCTGTTTCTACCACCATTCTAAAATAGCATTGCTCACCTTGAGGCCCTAGTTCTATGCTGGAGATGAAATTTCTCCATTTATTCTAGACTGTTTAGTAGTCACTTGCAGGGCTGTAATGAAAAATCATACACATAGGTCATTTCAATGCAGACAGTTTCACCTCTAATAAAAATCTCTACAAGAGAAATGGCTGGGTCAAAAACTATGTTTGCTTGTCATTTTCATAGGCAGTAACACTTGGGTTGCTGCCAATCTCATCAGTGAAGGATAGTGTTTCAGCATTCTTTTGATTTCCATTGCCATGTGGATTAAGGAGCTTTTCCTTTAATATCTAGTTATGTATTTTTTATGAAACATCCATTTATAATTACATTTTCAGAAGTCTTTTTAAACATTAGGCTATTTAAATATGGCATTATTTCCTTTTTCTTTTGTTTTTGCATGTGTACATGGTATTCATGTACATGTGCATGTGTGTTCTCATACATGGTAGGTGCATGTGTGTTTGCAGGTAATAGTCATGTGACTGCATTTGTTCCCAGGCCACAGACTGATGCTATGTATCTTCATGGATTACTTTCTACCTCATGTACTCACTTGAACCTGAGCTTGCTAGTTTGGCTAGTTTAAGCAGCCAGCTTGCCCTGGGAATCCCCTGTCACTTTCTCTTGAGTCCTGGGATTACAGGTGGGCCATCCTGCATGCTTGACATTTACATGGGTGCTGGAGATCTGAACTCTGGTACACAACAAGTGTTTAGCCCACTGAATCACCTCTTTAGCCTACAAATCACTTTTTGCAATTTGGTTCACTGTCTTTTGATTTACTTATGGAACACAGGAATTTTAAAAAAATGACTGAGTGAGGCTTGAGTAAAAGATCTCAGAGTCCACACTTCCCTCCTAATAGTGCCTCTCCTTATGAGTCTATGGGGGTCAAATACATTCAAATACCACATTTCACTCCCTGGCCCCCATAAACCCTTAACAATATCATAATGCAAAATGCATTTAGTCCAATTTCAAAAGTCCCCATAGTCTATCACAATGTTTAAAAGTCCAAAGTTCAAAGTCTCTTCTGAGATTCATGTAATCTCTTAACTAGAATCCCATGTAAAGTCAAATCAGAAAGCAGATCACATCCTTTCAACATATAGTGGCATAGGATATACATTACCACTCCAGAACATAGGGAAGGGACATAGTGAGGAAATACTACACCAAAGCAAGACCGAATCCAATTGAGCAAACTATAAACTCTGCATCTCCACGTCTGATGTCGAGATGCTCTCCATATCTCCAATTCCATTCAGCTTTACTGACTGGAACACAATTCTTTCTCTTGGGCTGGTTCTACTCACTGTTAGCAGCTCTCCTCGGCAGGTATCCCACAGCTCTGGCATCTCTAATATCTTGGATAATTACAAAATTCTAACTGTCCTATATCTGGGATCCACTCACTATCTTCTGAACTCCTCCAAAGGGTATGGGACACTTCCCCAGCTCTACCCTCTGCAGCAAACACTGCTTGTCTTCTAGGCTCTGACTGGTTCCGCTCCACTACTACTGTAATCCTTGGTGGTCATTCCATGGTACAGGCATCTCCAAAATGCTGGGGTCTTCTGCTGCAACTGGGCTGCACTTTCATGAATAGCCTCTCATAGGCTCTTTTCATGGTACCAAGTCTTGACTTCTTTGCATGATCCCTTCAACTGCCATTAGAGTTGCAACTTCACCAATGGCCTTTCCTGGCTTCTCACAGTGCCAAGCCTCAGCTGCATTTTATGACCCCTTCAGGCCTTCAAAACCAGTACCACCTGGGTGACGCTTACACATTACCAAGTCCAACTGCCAGCGTGAGGTGCAACCTTGGCTGCCTCTGGAAGACAGTGAATCTGTGCTCTCAGAAAGCTCTTCTCAGAAGGTTTCACCTCAATGATGTTGGTCTCTTCTTAATGACCCCTAATTTCTTAGCTCCAGCCAACCAGCATCAAGTATCCCAGCAAAGCAAAATTTGCTTTTGCAGTTCTGGTGTATTGCTAATCACAGCTGATCCTTCAGCCCCAGCTAATCAGAACCATGTGATCTTAACTCCTTTCTTCTATCCTTAACTCTAAAATCAGAATGACATGACCAAAGCTGTCAAGGTTTGCGGCTTGCTGGGACTGGAACATGACCTCCTTGTTTAATTACATCTTCACCAACTTTCTGTTTTTCATTGCCTAAGCTTGGCTTTTATGAAACTTGCCCTATAGACCAGGCTAGCCTTGAACTCTGCCTGCCTGCCTCTGGAGTACTAGGATTAAAGGCATGTGCCAATGTTGCCTGAGACCACCACTTCCTTTATTCTATTTCTTAATCTGTTTATCTCCTGAACAGAAGATTTAGTTCCATTCCACTTTTTGGTGCTCCTTTTCTCCTCAAATATTTGTCTTTACTCAGCTTGCTCCTTTCATTATATATCTTCATTATAGTTACCACTAATATCCACATGACAGTTTATATTAGGCTGTTTTGAGATTTCTTCTGCCAACAGAATTAATCCAAAACGCTTCACTTTAGCATCAGGCAGAGTCTTTGGACAAGAGCAAAAGGCAGCCACTTCCTTTACCAAAATATCACAAGAATGATTTCTAGGCAACATAGTAAAATTCTTCTCTGAAACCTCTTGAGGTAGTCCCCCACAGCTTATCAAATCTCACTCAGCACCACTGTCTTCCATGCTCCTATTAGGATGGCCCATTAAGCAGCACTTAAAGCATTCAACTACTTCTCTAGTTCACAGTCCCATCCGCAGTCCCTAAGTCCATATTATTTCAAACAAAGCTTTGGTCAGGCCTATGACAGCAATACCCTACTCCTGGTACCAACTTCTGCCTTAGTTTGTGTTTCAGTTGCTGTGAAGAGACACCATGACCACAGCAACTCTTATAGAGGGAAACATTTAATTGAGGAGATTTGCTTACAATTTTAGAGGTTTAGTCAATTGTCATCATGGCAGGGAGCATTCCTGCATGCATGCAGATGTGCTGCTGCAGCTGAGAGTCCTTACATCTTGACTTAGTGGCAACAGGAAGTTGACTGACTCACTGGGTGGTATCCTGAGCATAAAAAACCTCAAAGTCAGCTCTGACAGTGACACACTTCCTCTAACAAGGTCATACTCACTCCAACAAAGCCATGCTTCCTAATGGCACCACTCCCCGTGAGATTATGGGATTTGGAGGGCCAATTACATTCAAACTACAACACCTGGCTTCAAGCCTGGGACCAGGAAGGAGTTTTCTAGAAGGAATGGCTATAGCAAGAGCTTTGCTTCTAACCCCTAGTGCTCTCACTTCCTGTTCCTACCATAGCTAATGACTACAAGTTTGCTCACTGAACACATTAAAGAGAGATGATGTTAGGGTTCTCTGCATTAGAAATTTGGCAGGGGTCTCTTAGCTAAATCCAAGGTGTTCAATAGAACTGTGACCTTCCAAGGGAATATGTTTCTTTGCCTTTTCCAGGCTCTGAGGACTACTCACATTGTTTGCTCTTGGTCCTTTTTCTAAAACAAGAACAGAGAAAATCATCTGCCCATTCTTTTATTTTAATTAGCTTTGCTTTTAAATTGAAATTATTTCCACTCCCTTTTCTTGCATTTCTCCTCTCTCTCTCAGATACACACATACAAACACACACACATAAACACACACACACACACACACACACACACACACACACACCTTTGATATGTTCTCATTCTAGACCATAGGCTAACCTCAAATTCTTAATCCCACTGTTTATACCTTCCAAGTGCTGAGATTCCAGGAATGTACCACTATGCCCAGCTCAAGTGAATTTCTTAAGAGGTGATACAGAATGGCTATTATTTTATTGCCACACCTTCTTCTGACCACAACCCAGACAATTCACTTTCCTTAAAGGATCTATGAGTCTATATTGGACTCACCTGTAGGGTTTAGAATAATCTCCCAGCTCAAAGTCTCCAACTTAACCACAACTGCAGAGTCAAGTTTGCCCCTTAAGGTAATATATGCAGAGTTTTCAGGTATCAGGGTGTAGACATATTTGGAGGGGGCACATTTTGTATACCACACTTCCCTAACATGATTCTGGCACCAAAAAGTTGAAGCATTAACTCAGAAAAAGTGGAAGTTGTATTTTATAATCATGTCACAACAGTAGATACATGAGAGGCATGGTTTGGGGCTGATCATTTTGCCAAAATTAAGGCCTTTCTTACAAATAACACCAGACTTTAATGTGCTAGTTTCTGCAGAAATCAAAGCAATCCAGCCTCCATTCTGCTTTATCACTAATCCAACAGGCATTTAAAGCCTTGCTCTCCCTGGCTTGCTGGGCTGTGCAGTCAAGCGGTCCAAAGGGCCCTCAGCACAGCTGCTGTTCTCGGTGCCATAACCAGGATCTGGTTACTCCTGCTTCTTCTCTAACTTGGACCCCTCCCAAGAAGAACTTTGATTTAAATATTCTATTACTGAGCTACCAGGCGCTCTCTGGCTCTTGCCTGTCTTTGAGGAGATTCCAAATCTCCATACTTACGTGGACATGCCTTCAATAGCATCTACTAGAAAGATGCACTTTGTTCTTTCAGTGGTCAAGAAGAAAATTGTGTTCTAGCAAAGGCTCTTCAGTATTTGCAGACAGTTAGGGGCTAGATGAGGATGCTGCCAGTTAAAAAGTATATTTCTAAACTGCTTCTCCAGGCCTACGAAGACATGGCTTAGCATGTGCTGGTTGGAGAGAAATCTGAGCTTCTGCCATGGGGTCAGCTATCTTGTTACCTTTTAACCCTATTAACTGATATTCCACTAGCTAAGCAGTACTTGCTAAATGTACTCTTGCAAGATCCACACTAGAAAAATGGTTGAGAAATAAAGTAAGATAAGCCGAAAAGGAGCTGTTGAGTAGGAAAACAAAAGGAAGCCCACTTTAGGGAGAGAGTACATCCTCCATGTCTCTCATCTATACCCGTAACTTGTTGGTCAGTTCTGTTCTGAATCTGTTCTTAATCCTTCACTTATCTCAGAAGAACAATGTGAAATGCTGGTTTAGATCTTGCTCTTTCTCTCCATTTCTCTTATTCTCTCTCTCTCGTGTATGTGTGTGTGTGCGTGTGCATGTGTGTGCCATGGCACATATGTGGAGGGCAGAGGACCACGCTAGTTGTCAAGCCTTACCTTCCACCTTGTTTGAGACAAGGTCTCTTGTTCATCATCACATTAGCTAGGCCAGCTGCCTGGTAGCTTCCAGGAAATTCTCCTATCTCTTCTTTCCATCTCACTATTGGGCCACTGGCATGACAGATATGCTCCACCAGGTCAAGTTTTATGCGGCTTCTGAACTCATATTCCCACTGTACAAGCAAGCACTGACCCAGAGAGTCACCTCCTCAGCTCAAAACGTCAGTGAATTGTATGAAGGAAAATGAAGCGTAATTGCAATAGTTTTCAGAAGATGCACAGTTATCTTCCTACATCACTATTTTGAATTTGAAAGAATTTATAGTGTCCATTGTAAGTCTTGAAAATAATGCTGCATGTATACAGCTAGAACAATTGTGCATCATTGTAGTAGATTAGTATTAATTTAAATGCCTCTGGTTTTGAAATATTCTTAATATATACTCTAGTAAAAACAGACACACATATACATGTGTGCGCGTGTGCACACTCACATCCTTGCGCTTAGGATTAGGACACCCAACGGAGAAAATAATACTTTTGAATCTGTCTCTCTGTTGATGGCATACAGGGTGTTATGTGTCGATGTGTTTCTAACAGACCCAAGGAAGAGGAGGAGGAGGAGGAGGAGGAGGCAATGAAAGGCAAGCATAGCAGCAGGAGTAGAGTGTGGAAGGAACTCACTGGAACAAGCTTGCTTACCCAGTGTCTGTCCCAGAGCCAGCATGCAATGTCCATGATCTCTACTCCCCATAGTCTATAGAGGAACACACTGAGGTTTTCATTGCATGGCTAGGACCACATGGTCACTAGGCTGTAAAGACGAACCTCAAATGGAAAACTGTCGACATTCTACCCCTTTAGCTTCAGTATACACTATGGAGAAATTACTGTCTTCACTCATCTGCTTTCTTACTAGCAGAGGAATACAAAGTTTCAGAAAGTTAAAACAAAATAGACAACCTTGAAAGCGATATTTAGAAAGAGGATCACAAACTGGGGGGATAACATAAGACCCGTTTCTCAAGGCTAAGTTTCTAAGATTTCATTTAACTCTTAGTAAGAAGTAAGAATATAACTTTATAATATTCAGGGAGACAAAGACTTAAGGGAGATTGACTTTTATTGAAATGTGTACCTAGATATTAGATTTGCCTAAGGAATGGGGTTGCCTCTCAAATAATGAGATTTCTCATAGGAATTTGAAATTTCTGGGATTGGATTTTACTGTGTGAATGGCATAAGTTAGAGGGTCAACTGTTTTTGTTAAACTAGTATATTCTAATCCGCAATGACCATGGTTCTCACCAACCAGTCATCCCATATTCAACTGTCCCCAATGTTAATACTTTAGGAACATTATTGGCTACAAGAAGAAAGACGTGCTGAAATGTTGTAGGGAGTGGATATGTGTTTCTTTGTCCTGTGCAAACCTGAAAGCCACACAACAGCTACATTGAACTAATTAATTGAAACAACTAAGTAATGGGAACCAGGTGTGTATCTTGGTCTGCTCAAGGAGTGGCCGAAGGAAACTTTCGCTTGAAGATGTGTCTCTTTGACCCCTCAGTACAGGTCTGAGTAGCCTGGCAAGTCACTTCCCTCTCCATCAAGACCTTGCCAGAGAAATGATCAACAGGCTGCCTGCTGAGGTTTACGACTCTAGCCTGAGAACAGCTCTTTCAGTCCAAGTAGAGCTTCAGACTCAGCACCAAGTTTTGCCAAAGCCACATCAAGGAGAATTGTTTAACCTGAATTATTTTCCATCTTTTTCTCCTGCTTTTTCGCGAAGGGGCTCTTGGGGTTTTCTTGAAGGGACGAGCTGATGAATCCCTGTGTTCAGCAGCCAGTGTTGCCCTAAGGTGAAATATGACCAGAACTGTTGCACTGGCTTTTCTTTTTGATCTAGCCATTTCTAAGGATGGCATCGCACCTACTGCCTTCCTTCCTTCAGTCTGTATAGAAGGGTTGGGGAAGATTTCTGTAAGATTTCCAGGTGAGGCCTAGAGGGTGACGATGGGTCCTGAAGCTGGGATGAATGATGCCAAGGTCATTCATCCAGAGCCTTATGCTGAATTCATTTGAGCTACCAGATTGACTTCAAACAGACAAACAAGCAAACAGAGCATTCCCTACTATGAAGAAGATGATGACTTATTTTCCTTTTTCTTTCTTTTTTTCTTTCTTTTTTTATTTTTATTTTTTTGATAGGATCAAACTCAGGACTTTAGCACAGTAGGCAGATGTAACCATTGAGTTGTATCCCTAGCTCTACCTTTTTTCAAAAATAAAGTTTGCTAACTTGGTGATTGTGTATTTACATCAACAGTTTTATGAAATTATAGTAGAACATTAAAAATTTGGTACCACAATGAACACAGGAAACACTGGCTCATTTACTAAAATAACAAATTTGTCACATTTTTCTCCTATGGCCCTTGCTACAGAACCATTCTTTTGGGAAGCTGCTTCCAGAAGAATGGCAATATTGATCAGTTATTGAATAAAATAAGTCAATAAAATGACTTTATATACTGTACATTTATTCAAAACACTGCTAGTTACAAAATTCCAGAACTATCAGAATAAAATAAACCTCTGAGAAACTGCTAGAGGTGTGAGCTAGTTACATGAATCTGACTTATATTCAGAGAGTCCAGGGTTTTACAGTGACTTTCCTTATTATGTGGGGTGGACCCTTGAGACCTCTTAGGAGTCTTTTCCAGCTTTGTTTCCATTACTGTAGGGACACTCACACTGTCATTGCCACCGGTGTAAGGACAATCATTTCATAAGTAGACTCAGAGGTGGCCCTAATTTTCCTGCTTGACCACTTGGCACATCTGAGGACACAAGTAATCCTTAAATGCTAATCTACATTTCTGTATATGGAACAGTGGACCTGAAACTGGTCCTAAAATAAAACAAGTTTCTAAGTTTAGAAGTCATTGATCATTTGACAAGGTCATCAAGCCCAAGGATTTTAAAGGAAAAAGAATAACTCAATACCTCTTATGATGTGAATTTCTGCATGCTGGCTCCATAAAAGCTGTCTGCGATCAAATAAATTAAGTCAGCCAATGTTAAATAGAGCAATTGAGACTCCCTTTCTGGAAGATGTAAGTGTGACGAATGTGATATGTGAGTCTCTAAAACAGAGTTATAGTGTGCAGGATTTCCTGAATTCTCAGACAATGGGAAAGGCCAGTATTGTCATCAAGGGACTGGCTAGACAGGATGATTTCGAAGACTCTTTCCTAGTCTGAATCCTCCGATAATCTTGTCTTCACATGAAGAGTGAGTTATCCTGCAGATATGTCCTCAGTTTTCAATGTTCCTCTTTAAAATATATGACTCTTTATTTTTTTTTTAAAAAAAAGAGCATAAAAAGTCACAAGGATCATATGTGGCATTTATGAGAAAAAAAAAAGGAACCTGAAAACCATTGTAGAGGAAAGGTACAATTCCAGATGCACACTGCTCAATTTCTAGTGATAGTTTTCATCACTAACCACACTGACATAGCACAATCTCCTATGATGTGACTCTTAGAAAATAAGAAGATCAGTGATAAGTGATGCAGTGTTGATTACCAAAAAGCCTGGAAATTCTTTCCAGAATCTATGTGTAAAAAGCTCCAAGTCAAATGCAGGGCTTTTTGTTTTTAGGATTTATTTTATTATTTGTGTGTGTGTGTGTGTGTGTGTGTGTGTGTGTGTGTGTGTGTGTGTGTGTGTTTTGCATACTAGTGCCTGCAACAGGCATGTCAGTGCCTACAAAGGTCAGAAGAAAGCATCAGATTCCTTAGAGATGGCATTACAGGCAATAGTGAGTCACTTGACTTGGGTGCTGGGAACTGAATTTCAGTCCTCTACAAGAACATCAAGTGCTCTTAACCACTGAGCCAACTCTTCAGCTCCTAAAATGGCAGTCTTGCGGTTGCATTCTTTTTTCCTTGCACACAAAGAATAAAAATCAGTCCTTCCTCTAGTCTGGAGAATCATTCACCATCTGAGAGTCAAAGACTTGAGAACAATAGTAAGATGTGAATGCCCTGGCTCTTGCTGTTTTAAAGAAATTTCAGAGCAAAAAATAGACAATCCTATAAACTCAGACATTATGACAGACATCTAGGAGCCCGGGTTATTAAGGGCTTTGTTGTGTTTTGTTAAGTCTTCAATCAGATTTAGTGACAAATAACTGGGTAATTGAACTTCTGACCAAGAAACTTGAGGAATTAAAAAAAAATACTCCCTCAACCCAAGCAAGATTCATTTAGAAACTCTTGTTTGGATTCCCATAAGAGGAAGAAATATCCTCCTCCTTATAGTGTTTTCTCTTCCCCCTTTTGGCACAAATTGCTAGTTTGAGTTTGTGTTCTCGTAACTGTCTCTACCTCCGTTTATGGAGATTTCCTTTCTTTATTCTAACCTGCTGGTGGAACTTGAACAAATGGATGATATAACTAAAAATTGATTTTCTAAGAATATCACTTAGTAGGTAGGGGAAAGACAGTATAGTTTAGGCTAGACAAAAATGGTGAGATTAAACATGATCAGAGCTACACGGCAGCCCTAGGGAATGTGTCTGCCTCACATACAGGATTTACAGTCTCTGTAATTTTAATCAGATTTGAATGTAAGAGCATTTCATAATTTTCCACTCAGCCCTCCTTTTTTGGAAAAGAAAAACCTCCAAAACAAGAGAAATTAGGAAAGAGAATAGTATAGTCAGTGTGGTTATGTGGCAAGGTTCCGACTGCACACACATGGTCTCTGCCTGTTTCCCGACATAGACTGAAAACTGCCTATGCTTATTCTTAAAATCCAATTGTCATACAGTTTCTTCAAATCAAGTGACTGGAAGTAGAAGCCAATGGGAAGACCTTTAGTTTTGGCTTTAGATTGCTACCAACTAGCTTCCAATAAACCATGTGACTATATCTTGAACAATGTAAATGACACTCTCTGATGAAAATGTGAGAGAATTGAGTTAAATGATTTTAACTGTCACTTCACTTCCCCAGATTTACCTCTGTAAATCTTAGTGATGATTTCATGAAATTAACAAAAGTTATCCAATTTATTTTCATTTTTATAATAATTAAAGCAATCTGACAGACCAGGGAATGAAAGGATAGCAATGCATTTTTACCTAAGACTAATCTATCTCAAATGATAATACATAATTTATATTAATTGGTCTATGAAGGAATTGAATGTAAAGTTATCATCATTCTCACTATCATAATCATCACCATCATCATGATCTTTATCACTATTATACACTATGTAGTAGAAATAAGGAAAGACTGTTCGGGGAAGTTCTACTGCAGGATAGTTAGTGAATGGCAAAGGTCAGAGTCAAACCCAGGCTCTCTGTCCTCTTCAGCTTATGACCTGAGTGGTTGCTGTCCATAACATTCTCTCTGATGAGTTCATTGGTTTCCTTTACACACTTCAAGTCATTTAACGTTGAGTTCACTTGTATTCATGTGTTTAATCAGTAGCAATTCATTACTATAGCAGATTCTGTCATACATTACAGTGAACATTACAATTTTCACTATATCCAGAAAGAACTTTGAGTGACATGGAGGAATTATAATACAAAACAATAATGATAATGCCATATAGCACTGTAAAATGTTAAGACAAGTGTGCCCTAGGTGTGAAGAAGGACATGTGTGAACAGACATTAAGGAAATAAAAATCCGTCTCAGTCAGAACAGCTAGCTGTGAAAAGGCTTGGGAAGGGAAACAACTTAGGGCAATGAGAAGAGGCAATGAATTCCAACATGTATCCACAATATTATTTTATATGTAACACTAGAGATTAGGGCATTGAATGGTCTAAAAATTGAGAGGAAGTATTCGAAGCTGAAGGAAAGGGTGTATGACAGACACCCGAAGATAAAACTGGAAAACTCAGGAACTGGAGAGTCCTCAGTGTCTCACACTTGAGGTACAATACTGTCATGATTAACTTAAGGAGTCCTTTAAAACTTTCCATCCTAACATTTTGTAGCAGCCAGGAGGTACCACTAAGGCAGGGAGCAAGTGGGTCTTTCTACAAGTACAAAAAGATTGAAATCCACTGCAGCAAAATCCGGTGCCTCCCAAAAACTCATAGAAAAAGCCAACCATTACACTACAGAGAAGTGGTTGGAACTGAGAGTTTGGAGAACACACAGGCAACTAGAAAAGGGTTTGGGTAGATGAAAAGACACTGAGTGATTGGCCGGGCTTCCAGGCTCTCGGACAAGACTGGCACAGTGGATGGTGACCATCTCCATTCTTGGAAAGCTGGCCTAGAAAGAGACCAGTCCCTTTGTAGGAAGACTCACTTTAATTGGGAACACGTCATTCTTAGATTGCCTGTGAAATTCTTTCAGATAGAGAAATATTCCTACATAGGCCAGATAAGAGCTGGTGCTAATCTTGGATAACATGTATGTATAGGAAATGCTGGTGTATCTATAACAGGAATTTTGAACAATTCATCAAAACAATCATGTCTTGGGCGGCAGCCTTATGATGGGTGTGGACACAGGTAACACTGAGAGGGATCTTTCCAGCTGGTAGGCACATCAGGACATGAAGTATGAGGCAGTTTGGGGAGAGGACAGCAAGAACAGAGAGATGGGCTATAAAAACATCCATGTTTGAAAATGAAAGTCATTTCGCTTGACACATTAAAGGGAAGGCAGAGAGTACATCATGAAAAATTAGCATGTGTCATTCTCAACAGCACGGCTCTCGTGTGTCATGAGAGACTGCAGAAGGGTCTTTCTCTGAGAAGGGAGTGAAGAGAGGCCAATGCAAGAGGAAATGGGAAAAATGAGAGGAGTGAGGACGCTAATGTGATCATCCAAGGGAGATAAATGAGAGGTGAATGAACGGGCATGACCAGATGGGTTAGTGGAGGCCTCTGTGCCTCCACTAACAGAGGTTTAGAAAAGTAGACCTTGTGTCTGGGAGACGCAGAGACTCCACATGGTTTGGAGCAGAGAAACTGAGTATGGTCATGAGTGGGCACTGATGTGAAGGAAGAGAAGACATGTTTGCTTCTTTGTATCTGAATCTCTCGAGACCTCGTTTAGTTACATCAATCTGAACGTCAGGGAGGGAATCTTGCTGAAGATTATAGATTTTCATATCAGGGAAAATGATTAAAATTATTATTGCCAGCACTTACAGTATGCAGGCCTCAACTGATAGATATTCTGCATCAGTGCACACAGTAGCTCCATTAATCCCCATGACTACAGCCTGAGTGGAAATGACATTTACCTTTATAGAAATTGTAAATAATAACAAGATGACCATGCTATTTATCCACAATTGTACAGCTAGTCAATATGGTGTAAGAGGTAGGATTCAAACTTAGGTTTGTTGTCTAGACATAGACTGCAGCGCACAATGCCTGTCTGTGCTCTATGCGCTACCATACAGTACACGAGCTTCGGGCAAGGGGCTGGAGGTTGAAACACACAAAGACATAAACACACAGACAGACAGACAGAGACACGGACCTCTAGTCACTGGTAAGAAGCCCTTTATTCAATAGCACCATGGAGGCTTATATACCCAACAGTCAGGTGGGCCAACAGGTGAAAACCTTATCCTCTGATCCTCAAGGCAACATGTGCTCATGGAGCTGAGCTGGTAAACAATTATGACACAGCTTTCAGTAACTCAAATCAGAAGGAAAGGAAAGATCTCTAACAGGGAAGAGCAGCTGAAGGCCAGGACCCCAAATGGTCCCAACAATAGACAACATTTGAAACTAGGTTTTTGTTGTCTATTTTTGATATTTCAATATAACTTTTCCTATGAGTTTGTAAAGCATGAAAACTATAAAAAGGAGCGATTATAAAATGAAAATAAGAATGAACATATATAATTGGGACAAGAATGTTACCTTTGAGGAACCAAAGAATAATAAACAGCTAAAAAATAAACGTAGAAGGAAAAAGAATTTGCCCAGGGCCTTGAACATGACTAGAACAGAGGCTGCAGGGGGGACAACGAGGAAGAAAATATTGAAGAAAGCGGTGCCCTCTGTGCTAGCTGTTGCCAAAAGAATCCAGATGAAGGTTGATCTGAACTCTTTGACTTTGACAGCAATCAAGAGGTGAAGGGGCTTTATCAGAGCAATTTCACTGTAGCAAATGTGCTAAGGATGCAAGGAACCGGAGTCCCTGTGTAGAATATTTTGAGAAGATTGATTAACAAGGAAAGAAAAAAAAATCAGGTATTAGCAATAGTGATTGCAAGGATGATGGCTCATTGGAAATAATTTATTATTTATTCACTTATTTATTTGCAAAGAGGCTTATTTGAGGGTAGTTTTAGAGCCAAGGGTGAAAAACTTGAAGCATGAGGCTTCATCCATAGAGGTAAAAGCACATTAGCAAATCTGAAGCCAGGTCTACAGGGAAGCAGGAAAGAAGGGATAACCATCTGGTACACAGAGATATGTGTTGACCTTAAATTGGCCCAAGGTTAATTTGTCTTTGACTGCAGAGGAAATGTGCTGGGAGGGGAGAGAGTATTTGTAAATTGTTATGGTCAGGGGTGAGCAGTTGATACTCTGTGCAATTTGATTTCTCAGTTAGAGCAGGTTGATTTATCATTCCGTAGGGTGAAAAATATGACATGTTGACAATATGGGAGACTGAGAAAATGTTGACTGGGGCAGCAGACCTGGAAGCCATCTGTAGCTATGCACCTGGGGATAAGATCTCTCGGGTGTCAAAAGACACTTGACAGGAGCAAACCTTGAACTTTGAGAATTCCTATCTGGACAATAAACTTTCCATGAAGCAGTGAATAATAAACTTTCAATGAAGATGAAGACATTTATAAGGAATATCAGAGAGAGATGGATCCATGGGTAAAGTGCTTTTTGTGCAGGTACAAGGACTTTAATTCAAAGCCCCAATACTCAAAAGCTGGAGACAGAGTTGGCTATAATCCCAGCCAAGATGGAGACAGGAGGATACCAAGGACTTACTGGCCAGACACTAGCCAATTGGGGAGCTCTAGGTTTAGTGGGAGACTCTGTGTCAAAAAATAACATGGAAGTTGATAGAAGACACCTGACTTTAACCTCCCGCTTCCACATACATACACATGGATTAGTGCACATCTACATACTCATACACACACACACACACGCACACACACACACATACACCAATGAAAGATAAAAAGAAACTGAGTACTCAATATAATGATAAGCCAAGGCATAACATCCATATATCATGGTCACAGAGGTTTTATTTATACTGTGGGAGAGAGGTGGGAGAGAAAAAAGACATAGATATTTTACCCTAGCAGCTAGAATAGGCCTTGGAGGTTACAGTCTTCCTCTGTAGCCTCCGTCCTTCATTCCATTCATTCTTCCACTGTTCACATTTTAGAGTGTAAAATGGAAACTGCCTGAATCCCGTAAGTGATTGAGGGGGAGGATGGAAGAATCAAAAAGGCAGGAACAAAGAGAGAAACATTAGGGGAACATGAAATGGAAGAAATAAAGAGCATGTCGGGCAAGATTTGCGATTTTGTCCTCTGAAATGGAGGAGACACTGTAGGACTGAGGGAATCTGTGTCTGAGCAGAAGCTCCGCCTCCAAAGGCATGTCCTCAGAAAACACAGAAGGAAAATGATCTCCCTATACAAGGGGTGTGATTAGAAGAGGTGTGCTAGACTTAAGAAATAACTCTAGTGGAAGGGGGAAGGAATAGGACCTAACCAAGTGAGTTGACCTCTCAGCATTCCATCCTGCATAGAGGAAGTTCCCATGATCCTTCACCCCTTCCTGAGGAGCTGTTCATGGGTCATGGTTGCTGCAGGGCCAAGTGGCATTTTTAACATGGTCACTACTGGGGGACTAATTGAGAAGAAAGGGTTCAGAGGGAAAAGAAGGGAGTAACAGACAATAATAGGGATGACTATAAACACAACACGTGTTATATATGCTTGAAACTACCAAAACGCAAAACAAACACAAGCCAGAAGGGGGAGTTCAATAAGTCCTGAAGGCTGTGGGGATTTATTTCTTCGTTATGAAAATGGGGAAAAACAATCACACAAGTCCTGCAGGGTGCCCACCATCACTCATGGGACGATTCTCACAGTTGTTTACAGAATTCACTTCAGACATTGAACCCTGATATAATTCCCTATAAAAGACAGAATAATCACTAATCTTCAAAATGACTTAAATTTTTACTATACTTATATTGATATCTGTGGAAGAATGGGTTTCAAAGCAATGAAAGTCAACCAGTAGGAAGAGGAACAAGGAACAGGATTGGTTGTTAAGTCATTCTTTGTGGCTACCTGGACGTTCAGTGTATTCTGATCACTTGAAAATCCCCTGAAAGTTTTAGGGAATTAGGTTGGATGCACCTCTTAAAGGGCCGGGGGCTCTGTCTTGCCTCTGGTCCTTTTGAGAATGTTTCTCTTTACAGTCTTATGCACCAGCAGTATCCACCACAATAGATAATATGGGTGCAGGGTTTCTTCCTTATATTTAGGATACTGGAAATAGATTTAAAGGGCTGTGGATCACCTACAGCTGTGGATTTTCTTGTTTGATTTTTTTGTTTGTTTGTTTGCTTTTGAGACAAGGTCTCATGGAGCCAGTTCTGGTTGGTCTAGAATTTGCTACGTAGCCAAAGATGACCTTGAATGTCTGATCCTCCTTCTTATATCTCCCAAGTGCTTGGATTAAAGGTCTGCACTATCACACCCTGTTTATGTGGTACTGAGGATGAAGCCCAGGGCTTTCGTGCATACCAGACCAAGTGTTTTTATCAAGCAAGCCATGTCCCCAGATCACCTCATCATTTTTTTCTCTACCTGAATTTATATTAAAGACATTGCCAGATAAAACATCAACCATTGACAAAATCTCAAATGGGTCAAGGTACTGTATATGCACATCTCTTTTAAGATGAACTGGAAATGACACATTGAAGTAAAAGTGCTTTGAAACATCTCTTCAAAGGAGCAATTTTAGATACTGTATTATAGAAATAACAACACTATCAAACCATGGGCAGACCAAGTTATCGGCTCAAATACTGATGCCAAGTGCATAGCAGAAGTCTATTAAGGGCTGGTGTAGATTTAAGAGGGGGAAGTGGAGACAACTACTGGTACTTACAGAATTTCAGAATCGGAGATATTTGAAGGAGGAAAGCCCCACCTCACTGGTCACATTACAGCCAAGTCGTGCACTGAACCCTCTCCCTTAGGGTCAGGTTCCCGCCATCACGTCCTTATTCATCATCCACTTTGGCTTTCTTCTGATTGTCTGATGCATCTTACATTGGTCAAAACCAAACGCATTGGGCTGGGAAGATGGCTCAGTTGGTAAAGTGCTTACTATACATTTACAGTTTCCTATGTTTCTTTTTCCAGAATCCACGAAATGTAAATAACAAATAAAATACTAAAAAACATGGGCGGCACATCAACACACGTCTATATTCCAAGCATTGGGTAAGCAGAGACGGGAGGATTCCCTAAGGCTAGCTGGCCAGCCTAGCTAACGAAAATGGTGAGCTTCAGGTTCCATGAGAAGTCCAATCTCAAAACAGAAAATAATAATGTGGTCAGTGACTGAATAATACATCCAATATCTGCCTCTGGCCTCCACATGCACCCCACACATGCACTTGCATACACATGAACAGCTCACACAAATATGAGCAACCTGAATACCTTAGCTGTTCACACTGGTTCACTTGAGGTCTTCCAGGCTCTTTCCTATGTGTCTGAACACCTGGGATTTTGTTATCCTTTTGTTCTGTTTTCTGATATTACAGGAATGAATCATCTCAAAACATTTACTCGAGAGAGGGGGGAGGGAAGGAGAGAGAGAGAGAGAGAGATCTCCTGAACTTTGAGAGAAGAGCCCATCTCTCTCTTCAGACACATCCTGCTGTACTTCTAAGAATTTAAGAGAGCTCCAGATCATCCACACTGGGCTCCTTCGTGACGAATGTGTGGGATGATACACAGTTTTAAAAATTGACCTGATTGCTCTCCAAGACTCTGAAAGACTTGATAGCCTGTCTTCAGAATCTACAGACCTGTGTGGTTAGGATGGGAGGAGGAAAAGAGCACTTGGCTTCTAATGCTAGCTCTGTGCTAGGCAGTTAGAGACAGGGGAGCGTCTTGAAGTACAATGCTGCTGTAAATTTTCCAGTAATCTAGCTCTCTGAATTGCAAATACTGGAAACCCCTTTTTGCCTTCCTGCTTCACACTGACAGCAACACTTTGCCTGCCCACATCTGAGACCTTGTGGCTTTTGATTCCTTCTGCTGCGGAGGCCTCCCCTCTTGTTTTCTCAAAATGTAAATATTTGTTCTGTCTGCATCCTAATTGCTAGTCTTGGTGTCTTATTGACTATGAGGGCTGTGGTAATGCGGATGCCTCAGGATCCCTTGTTATGTGCTAGGATTTCATGTCGTATGACATTAGCTTGGTGTAGCTGACAGCCACCCTGTTCTTATGCCCCTGACTAACTTGCAGTTATGTCTATAATTGAAGCCCACTATTATTTGATTCCCCTCTACAGAGAGGAAAGGCAGAACTATCGTCTTATACACACAGCAAACCACAGGAGCCTGGGTGAGGGTCCGTAATGACAGGGCCCCTCCCACACAGGACATTTGCAAGCTTTTTACTAATGACTTTAATTTTCTTTGTCTAGACTAACTTATTGCATTTAAAGTGCTGCTTTTCTAGGGGGCAGGGAAATCATTAGTCCTTCAATGCCAGCCAAATGAGGAGCGGCAAGGAACACAAATAACCAAGAGAGACAGTAAAAAAGAACCAGAGGACTTGCCAGTGAATGGGCTGCCTCTTGAAGAACATGCTAGGTTCAAGTTGCCTAGTTAGGAAGCTGTGTTTCAGAAGAACTAGCATCTATAGCATCAACAGCAAATAACTCATGAGACAATGTGTAAATCGAGAATAGATGGGGTCTCCTTCAAAGTACACAGGTAGTCAGGAGGGAAGGGCCATATCTGACTGCTTGGTTAGAGATGCTCTCGGGTGCCTGAGGAAGAATTTCTCTGTTCTAACACTATTATAATGAGGCCTATTTGGTGAAAGCAACAACAGAATGAGGGCTTGTGTGGTATTGCTGGCACAGGTTTGTTTGTGGCGAGAACACCGGGAGAAATGTAATATGTTGGCCGTAAACCCTTTTGAAACGTTCCTTGGACGAAAGGACACTGAGCAAGAGCAGGGTGGTCATTCACACTTTTTAAAAGCTTGAGTGGGAACAGAACAGAGGTGGTTTATAATGGCCAGGATTTCAGACTGGGAAGATTAACTTGAGGGGCCCCCAGATGGACACAGAACACTGAAAGGCCTCAGGGCAAGGACAGTCCTGGGTTGGTACATTCTCTTCAGTTCCCCACGCCAAAGCCTTGGGAACATTGGGAGTGTCTGAGGCCTGAAAGGCCTTGTCCTGGGGCTGTTTCCTTTTGCCAAGTCCTCCAGTGTCTGCCTGCTCACTTCCTACTCCTCCTCTGCTTGTGTCCTCTCCGCCACTTTAGCACACTCAAAATTGGTTGTTTTCCTAGGCTGTGCTGGCTCCGTTCATCTTACTCCTGTCTGCTTCAGTTAAGCTTCTCTTGAAAGATCTGCTTTGCAGTTTGGTTGAACTTTTGGTGAGCCAAAATTCCTCGGGCTTTTTACTGGTGGTATGGATTTATTTATATTTATTCTTTACAAATTGTGCATAGTGAAGATTATTCTTTTAGAAGTAGTCCTCAAGCTGGGTCTGAGATGAAGAACTGATACAGTATATTTCTGTTTGTTTTGGTGACTTAAACGTTTCCATTTATTTATTTATTTGTTTGTTTTGATGGTGCACCCACGTGTGGAGATAAGAGGGCAATTTAGAGGAGTTGGTTCTCTCCTTCCATCATATGGGTTCCAGGGACCAAACTCATGTTGTAAGATTTGGCAGCAGGCACCCTCACCATCTGAGCTATCTTACAGGCTCCTTTCTGGTGATAGTGATGGAGGTGGTGATGGAGGTGGTAGAAGTGGTGGTATTGATGGTGGAGATAGTGATGGAGGTGGTGGTGGGTTTGTGTGTGTGTGTGTGTGTGTGTGTGTTTGTTTGTGTGCATTTGCATTTTAATTTTGTTTTTATTTTGTTGCCGTTTTTCACTGTTACCCAGAAAACTCCTAGGCTAAAACAATCCTCCTGCCCCAGCCCAGTTGAGTAGATAGGACTACTGGTTCATGGCACCAGTCCTGGTTTTGATGCCCTGTGTTTTCTCAAGAAGGATAAGGAGATGACTTAAGTTTGCTAAATCTTCCTAAATTTGAGGGAACTGTTAAGGTAAAGATTATAGCGGGCCCAGGATCTGTTCTGTGTTCTCAGTCCTAGGTTGGGCAGTCATACAGTTGACAGTAACTTTTACCGTCTTTGCTCTTTCCCTGTTACCCACAATTGTACTTTCCCTGGGGAAGGCAATTTTGTACTGAAGCCCCTGTGGTTTTCTTCTGAGTGGCACTGTGCCCTCAGTTTGGAGGTATTTTCAGTTGTCAGTGTGCGAGGGCTCCTATATTGTCTAAGATAGAAGATAGGGATGGGGGAAATGAGCCATAATGCACCTGTCTCCACCTTCATGCAAGTGTCCTGTCCTTTGCCAACAGCACAGTTGTCAGTGTGCGAGGGCTCCTATATTGTCTAAGATAGAAGATAGGGATGGGGGAAATGAGCCATAATGCACCTGTCTCCACCTTCATGCAAGTGTCCTGTCCTTTGCCAACAGCACCCAGGCTGAGGAACCATGGACTAGACACGTTCACCACCCAGTCACATCCCTGTGAACATGTAAAAGCCAGAGGTACTAGACACTCCATAGCAAGTTTTAAAAATGGATGCAATTTTTCCCCTATGATAGCAGATAATTCATTGGATTTTTTTCCCACTCAGATTTGACAGAATTTAAATCCTCTGATTGTTGGCATAAGATTCCAAACCAGCCTAATCTCCAGTAAAACTTTGTTTATGCTTCTTACTTAGAACAAAGACATTTTGGGGGACTCTTAATAAGTTCATTTTTAAATCTTTTGATATTAAAGTAAATGATCCAATTGAAGTTTGCTACAAAATTATTTATCTTTTCTGGGAAAGAAAATGATTTTTTACTTTTACAAATTCTGTGAGATCCCACCAAAACTATTGCCTTCTTGATGTAGTCTCCTACTGCCCTTTCTATACAGTTCCTAGGGGCTGAGGAAGAAGTAAGCCTTTCTGTGAAGACTCCTAAAGTGTCTTCCTGAATTCCTTTTAATTTGCAGAAGCATTTTATTTTTAAAATAATTATTAATTATTCTGTATATATGATGTGTGTGGCGGAGGGGGATATACAGGAACCACAGCTCATTTGTGGAGGTCAGAGGACAATTTGGGGAAGCTGGTTCTTTCTTTCTATCTTATAGGTTACAGATATGGGACTCAGATCATCCCACTCCATTGCAGAAGCTTTTGCTCTTGAGCCATCTTGAATTACTTTAAGCTGAACCCAACCATCTTACTTTACCATTATTCTATGCCTTAGGAGAACATGCACGTTTAACGTATCATCAAATATGGTAGCTAATGCGCCCAGCAGTTATCAGAGAAAATTCATGTTATTTTTAAGAACAAAATACATTTTGAAAAACATGCATGATCTAAGTACCAACTATGTCATTAAGGGAAACTTACTATGATGAACCTGCCTTGCCACTGGCCTTTCAAAGTGAATGCTGTATAATCACATTTCAAAACTACATGATAGGCTTAACATGATTTCTGAAATTAGTAATAAGGGAAATAGTCTACATAATGTGAAAATACTAGACTCTGAAAGCTATATTATTGGCTTTTTTTTTTAATGGAAGCAAGACTAGAGTGATTCACATATTCAACACGTTCTGACTGTGACCAGAAATACTCCCAAGTTGTCAGGCAGTGTGGTTTCTGTTATTAGAAGGAGGATGATTGCATCCTGTATTTTCACCATTTCCAAGGCCACCTATACCCCTACCCTTGATTGGCTTTGTGATCCCCAGTGCTCCATTCCTGTGTCCTAACACACAGTCTGTGTCCTGTGATCTGCACACATGCACACAACTAAAGTGTCAGAACCCTGAGTTCTTTCCTATTTCTCTCAAGCCTCTGAGAAATTGGGCAAGTCTCAAAATTCAAAACCAACGTCACCCACACCAACTAATTTCATAAAATGAAAATCTGATTACAAATTATGCATCCACTATAGCATAACCACTTTGCATAAAGTTCAACAGAAAAGCAGCTGTTTAATTAGCCAGGCGATGCTTATTAACCACTTATTGCTTTAAACCACAATAAAGACCACAGAACGCAGAACCAGTTCATTAACCAATGGTAAGTTTCTCTGCAGTTTCTTCACGGGAACCTCCAATTCCTCTAAATAGAATCTGCTGCAGATTCATTTGTATTATACACTTAACTCCATTTGTGCCTTGCTATGCATGATGCTGGCAAATAAGCGGCATGCCAGCACCATCCTTTCTTAAGCAGATTCCGTTTTTGTGCTTATCTTTGCCTCTTCCATGTCTCTACCATGGGGTTTTACACGTAATCAACTACCGATGAGTAATTGTTAGATTTACCCAAATTCAGTAGAGACATGAACAATGAAGAGACTCGCAATGCATATTGCTTTTGTCTATTTCCAAATGTACATTCTTTTTGTGAATTTATAAATGTGTGGCAATATATGGTTGACACTATCCCTGGTATTTTTCAAAGTAAAGTATTCATTTTATTATAAGGAATTATTACTGACAGATAAATAGACTCCTGTCCTGCTGTTTATTGCTTTAGCATAGCATCTCACATATTGTACACAGAGGTAACATACCCTCTGTTCATTTACAATATGGTGACCTAGGGTAGCATGTGAAAATTGCCAATTAACAAAAATTGCCAATAGAAGGCAATAGATATTAATAGAAATTAAGAAACATGAAACCTTAAAATATTTATTTTTACATTATTTAGTTGATATTTTTATTCATATTTATAAAGGGCTGGGGCAGGTTTTACACACACACACACACACACACACATACACACATGCATCAGAAAAGTGTAATTCATGAGAAGGAGACTCGTGAGACAGAAAGGCTTGTCTTCGGATGGGAGGAGGTACAGGTTCCTCATGCAGTGGAGAAGAGCTGCCATAAGCTGCCAAGGCAGGTCTGGAGATGAAAAGATGTGGAGACAAGAGAAAGGAAGGTCCAGATTTCCATTTGCCGAAAAGAGTGTGGTCATCTGATGGGTACAACCACACAGAACTGACTTTGGGAACAAGACAGATAGTGATTCCGGGACAAATAGAAGCACGATGAACTCAGGTGAACTCACAAATTAATAATCTGCACAGAAATCCATAGCACAATTTCCTACACTTCTGCAGCGCCACTCGAGACTGGGCGACAGAGGACGCACCTGAGAACAGGGAGTGCTGCGACAAGAGCCCCCAAGGGTGGTCTTAGAGACCACTGGAAAAGGGGAGAGAACACAACGTACAGTCTACTAAAAAGTGCGTAAGTATTGTTCCGGCCCTAAATGAAGAGTTGGAAGCAGACATTCGGAGGCGTCTTCAGAAGTTGGCTCCTGACACTTCTGCCCACATCAGCATCGCTTTGTCCACCACATCAGCATCGCCTTGTCCACATTCCCACCGAAGAGTGATCTTTTGGATCAATATAAAAGATCTTAATGATACTTTTGTTACAAGCTGACAAATTTACAGTGGTTTTCATCACATATTGGCAGGGAGATGAGTTCAAGGCAGATGCTAATGCTGCCACAGGCGGTAAGTGGACAATTTCAAACAGTTACAGTCTATATTGTTTAAATTATATCCTTAATATATTCAACACATTGTGATTGCTACAGCAGGGCCATGGTGATCAACTAGAATGAAAACAGAATTTAAAAGAAACAATAATTTTGGAGAAAAAAATTCTGAGGACAAAGAAACCCACTAAAAGTGTTTTGTGATGGACTGAGCATTTCTGGATCCTCTTTAATTTGATTTATTCTGTTGCCTGCTGAAATCGGGCTAGTGTCTTGTCTTCTGTGTGCTTTCTGTGGAGCTATTCCAAGCACAGAGTCTTCTTAAGTTTTGGAAGAAACTTTTCATTTGGATGGTTTCCATGAGGGTTCAAAGTAAGATGAAACGCTGGATCCTGAGGGATGAAACGATGGCAAGAATTAACTTCCTGCCATGAGATGGAAGGACCTGATGTTTGCTGAACATCACCTTTACTGGAAAAAAATATTTTGAATATGGTTTTTAAATGAATACTTAAAATATAAGCATAAATAAAAGTAAAAAAAAAATCCATAGGGTTTCAAACAGCTGTTTCTTATCCCCTATTTAAGGATGAGTCTAGCGTTAGGTGAAGCCATCAAAGGCAAGTACCCATTGAAACAGTGGAGAAAGAGGAAGAACTTCAGAAAGCAGTTTCTTGCAGCAAGGGTTGTAGGTTATGTTACTGTTGTTCCAGATCTTGTGGATCAGAGAAGCTGTGACTTCACACAAGTGAAGGGATTAGGCAATGTAAATAAATAAGTGACTAATGGAAGCTGGTAAACTCTACTGTGGCATCTCTCATATACCTCTCTTTATCTTCACATTTTAACCAGGTAAAGTTCAGTAGTGACTCTAGACCTTTTCTTGTAGGCCTAACATTAGGATTTTAAGGCAGAAGCGACTGTGAAATCATATAGAATTTAATCTTCTGTTTCCTGTAAGCAGCTAATATAAGAATGCATGCTTCTGAAGGCTTCTTTCTGTACTTTTTCCAGCTTTTAAGAGCTTTCATTTAAAAACATATACATGTTTTCTTTATATAAAGACTGGGTTGGGTGCACAGTGTCAGGGTAGAGGGTCTTATCAGAAAGCTCTGATGCCAAGAGGCAATATGATACAAGATGCCCACCCCCCTTTCTGATCTCAGATTCAGCTTTTGCATATAGCACACAGCCCCCAGCCTATTTGATGTGGGGAGGACACCTCTTGATGATCTTATAAAAGTGCATGTGTAAGGTGGCAGGAAATGAAAAAAAAATCCTTTTCAGTTGCTCATCTCTTCTCTGTGGCTTGCCATGGTTATTAATAGTAGATGGCGACCACAATCTATCTATGTAAATATTCTTAAGCTTATTTAATCATTCCTTCCCTGTCTTTTGCATTTCCTGCCCCAAGTACCAGCATCTTCTCAGGAAGAAATGCCATGGTATCTCTGGCAGACCATATATAGGAAATCATATAATGCAACCTGACCTCAGAATGCTTTGATGCCAAGGGCCATCAGAAGTCCATCTGAAATCACAAAGGCTTTGAAGTGTCAGATTTCTTGGCCCTGAGCCAGTGTGAGCCTTGAATCAAAAGGAAACAACTGGTCTTTTCAGGCATCTCTTAAAGCTACATAGACCCAATTGGTTGGCCCTAAGTGTAGCAAAAGCAAAAGCCAAGGTAGGTTCTAGTCTTCTGTTGCCTGGGAAGCCAGCCTCTTGCATGTGGGATGTGTTCAGCTTTCAAAGGTAAGGGACAAATGATACATTCAATTGACTCTCTGAGAACCAAGTTGTATAAATTTGTTTTTGTAGTCTCATTAGTGCCTATCCCCTGCCCCAGGCCACCAACTTATTAAATGCATAGACGTCTTCTCAACTCAACATGAAGCATAGATGTTGAAGCAAGGTGACAAAGCTCCACATTCAATTAGACAACTTCCCAATTAGCAGTCGTGAACATGTTCACACAGTTTAAACTGTTAACACTTCCTGTTTAAGGCAGTGTGAGATCTCAGATTGTCACCATTTATTGACAGAGGAAAAACTTTTAAGACCAATTGCTCTTCATTGTATACAGGAAAATAAAAAAAAATTAAAAGCAGAACACAAATACACACATGACACACACACACACATACACAGACAAAGACAGGCACACACACACACTCACTCTGTCTGAGAGACCATGCCTCCCCAAAATAGCGCATTCCTCAGTGAATAACAGTTCAACTCATCTTTATGGAGTTCGGTTTTCTTAATCCTCGTCTGAAACGACCATGGAAAATAGTGCACGGGTTTATAGAGGAGGGCAATCTGACTTAACATACACCGACTAAGAAGAAACAAGTGAAACTGAAAGGCAAATCCCAGTTATGAATGGATAAACGTAGCTGCCATCCCTGACTGACTAAAGGGCTCACCCATGTGCCATCTTCCCAGTACAGTCCATAGCTTCTGCAGGTGACAGGGCCCACCAGTTGTTAGCTTAGGTGCTACATACATTGAAGACTTGAGTCACTCAATTTTTCTTATGCTGGAAGGGAATAATGACACCTAAAGCCTGTCATTTTCCAGGTCCTTTGCTTAGATCCTTCTTAGAGTAAGAGACTGGAGGATTCCAGAAGCTTCCTGGACAGCCAATTGAGCCAAACTGCTATAGGTTCTGTGAGAGACCCTGTCCCAAAAAGCAAGGTAGAGTATAATAGAGGAGGATGTCCTAGCATTGACCTTTGGCCTCCAATATGCCCACGGGGACAATTGCATCTACATAAATGTTTATATACCACACACAGTGTCAGTAGTATTTTATATGCAAAATGGTGCCAATCCTAGAACCAAAGCATTGATACATGTACAGTTCATGGTTTCATGGAGCACAAAGTCTATGCACAGATGCCCCCCTCCAAAAACATGAAAGAAAGAACAAAGAAATAAGAAAGAAAGAAATGGCAGCCAAATGATTTCTATGCCCTGCCTAACCCAGAGAAACAAGAGGCAATGACAAGCTCAGCCATGGAAACAAGTGCATTGCAGTGTATATGTCCTAGGACTTCAACACCAGGTGCCTTTCGTTTTAACTACTGATAGACATGCAGCAGCCAATCTCCATCTGATTTTCTCAAATTTTATTTACATTCATTTCAGAGCAGTGAGGAGTACTGGTTGGTCTCTGTTTCTTATGACAATCTCCAAAGGGCATCACAGGTAGTTAAATGAGATATATGGAGTAAAATTCTGAATTTAGATCCCCCCACCCCAAGTTAAAAAAGTGATCAAAACTAAGTAAGATAGATGCATGGACTTGAGGAAGAAAAGGTGTTTTATTTTCAATGCTTTCAGAAACTAAAATTAAAGCTCAGATTTTAAGGACTGAGTATGTAATTCCATAGTATTAGCGCTTGATTCATGTGCATAGGGCCATGGGTTCATCCCCAGCACTGAGAGAGGGATGGGGAAGAGAAGGGGGAGGAAAGGGAAGGAAAGAAAAAAGAGGAGTGGTGGAAAGGGGGAAGAGAGAGTAGGGCAGAAGAGAAGAAGACTAAATCAGATTTTAAAAACTGCCTAGTTTTAAAAGTAGGATAATAAGTGATTATTAAATAAACTAAATAAACACGAAAAGGACGTTTTAATGGTCTTTTAACATTCAGATTACAGAGTTATGGCTTCCATGTATTCAATTACTAGGAATAAGTTGATAGATTCCTTAGCTTTATTCATACTTCCACCCAGGGCTCATAGAGAGTGGACAGTTGAAGAGATGGAGAGATGAATGTTGGACTAATAGTGTCCTAAAATGTAACCTCTAGCAGCTTCTTCAAGGACATAGGTATAATGGTATCTGAGGTAGTGTGTGTGCATGCATGTGTGTGCGCATGCGTGTGTGGTCACGTCTACTTGATTTGTTTAAAGTACTCTTGGCTCTTAAGCCAAGTTGAATTTGTCTAAGTGAGAAATGGTTTATTTTTTCAGCTTTGAAACAAGATCTCACTGTGTAGCCCAGGCTGTCCTTGCATCCATGGTAATCCTCCTGGCTCAGTCTTTCAAGTGCTGAGGTTACAGGTGAAAGTCACCACACAGACATATTCAGTGGTTTTGATAAGGAGAGGCCATCATGGACAAACACACTTACACAGGCAGAGTACAGAAATTATTAAATTGTCAAGGAACAAAAGAACATGCTTCAGATTGTTACAAAATAAATAGAATAGGGCTTTAAATCCCATAATTTGTACAACATTTGTCATGTATTCCTAATAGTTTTTATCTTGTTCCAATGATTATAATGTTGTCCTTCTCTGGGAATTTGGGTAGGCATATTCTATCCACTTTCTTCTCCTTTTCTTCATTAGCTATGCTGATTTAAGAACAGATTGTCAATTAATACACATATCCATATCCTAGGACACCTTATTTTGCACTGTTTTTTTTTTCCTCCTCTTTAAACCTGCAGAATTTGAGAGCAGACAAAGCTCAGTTCAAATCCTGCTTTTCTCATGCACTTGTGACCTTGAGCGGGTCTTTGCTTGTTTTCCTCTTGGTGCCTTGGCTTCCGTATCTGTGATACTAGATTCTTGTAAGCATTGAGAATGCGTAAGACACCTGAAACCCTACACACAGAGCGTGACACAAATGTGAAACTGGAGAGCATTTGCTTTGTTTATGGCAATGGAAAGGATTCTGTGTGATGTTTAAAATTGGTGTAAATAGTCAACAGTTTATGAGACATAAAAAGTTTTAGGACCAAGTCAACTCTGAGCTGATTCAGACAGAAATAGGGAACTCTGTGTAGCTGAGTGCAGTGTGCCCTTAATATTATCTCTGGGGTCAGGACAAGAGCTGGACATTGACTAGTATTGAGTGAACATGTCAGGGAATGTTGCCACAGCACATATTTTGAATGTGTGTGATGCAATAGGAATAAATTTATCTGATTGTGAGGTAAACATAGGGTAGGAAAGATAGCTCCACAGTTAAGAGAGCTAACTGTTCTTACAGAGAACCCAGGTTCAATTCCCAGCACCCACATGGTGGCTCCCAACACCAGTTGCAGGAACTGTTCAGCACTGTTACAGATGATCCAACACCCTCTCTGGCCTCCATAGGCATCAGGCAGACACATGGTACAAAGACTTACGTGCAAGCAGAAACCCATACACATAAGATAAAATTATAATTTAAAATTTTTTTAAAGATAGGTAAGTGTAAAATGGGCCTTTGGTGACTTGGAAGGTGAAAATGTTTGTAGTAGTAGACACTGAAAGCATGAGATGCATTAGCCGTCCACCCCAGCTGCCCCTGGAGAAGGGCAGGATTGAGAGCAGCTGCTAGAACTGCAGGCAATTCAAAACTGCCATGGAGTAGACAGATTTTAATTGCCAAGATATTGTAGTCACCTTTGATTCAATAGCTTGTTTCTTAGGTCCATTTGATTGGAAAAAATTTTCCCAACCCTTTACTCTGAGGCGATGTCTGTCTTTGAGGTTGAGGTGTGTTTCTTGTATGCAGCAGAAGGATGGATTCAGTTTTCATATACTGTTAGCTTGTGTCTTTTTATAGGTGAGTTGAGTCCATCTATATTAAGGGATATTAATGACCAGTGATTGCTAGCTCCTGTTACTTTAGTTCTCGTTGCTGGTGATGTTATTGTGTGTGTTTTCCCCTTCCTTGGGATTTGCTGCTGTGAGATCAACTATTGCCTGTGTTTTTGTGGAGATAGCCAACTTCCTTGGGTTGGAGTTTTCCTTCTAGTACTTTATGTAGGACTGGGTTTGTGGCTAAGTATTGGTTAAATCTGGTTCTGTCATGGAATATCTTGTATTGTCCTTCTATGGTGATTGAAAGTTTTGCTGGGTATAGAAGTCTGGGTTGGCATCCATGATCTCTTAATGCATATGGTTTTTACTTTTCTGTGTTGAATTAATTTTTCAAAGTTATAACAAAAATTAGCATTACAACACTTTACAAGCTATAAGATCCTAGTGGAGGATATCTTAAAGATAAGAGATGGATAGTAACCAATAATTATAAAACCTACCATTTGTTTTTCTATCCTAAGATCCTAATACTCCCAAGTAGCTCTGCATAACGCATTATTTTAAGTTGTTTGATCTTTGAAAACTAAATAAAATTACAGCTAGTTATAAATATGATCAAATTGTAACAGAATCATTTAAAATGCTACTATTCCTTGAAAATTCTAGACAATGAGATTCCTGACAATTTCTGGAAGTTTTGCTGAAAAAAAAAATAAAGTGAGTCTTTAAAAAAACGTGTCAATAGGGCCAGTGAGGCAACTCACCAGAAAAGGTGCTTGCCACCTATCTTGATAATCTGAATTTGATCCCTGGGTCCCACATATTGAAGGAGAGAAGCTAACTTCTGATTTCCACATTTATGCCATAGCATGCACACACACGCACATGCACACACGCACTGTGTAAAAAAAACCTCAAAGTACAATGAATATATATGCATCACTGCAATTCCAAAAGACACTTAAATGACAATAGGTCACTTAAGAAAGGTTTTTATAAAACTTTTATTTTTAAAAGCAGTCTTCTCTCATTTTACACACCGATCCCAGTTTCCTCTCCCTCTCCTCCTTCCACCCATCCTACCTGCCCCCCATCCACTCGTCAGAGAGGGTAAGACTTCACATGAGGAGTCAACAAAGTCTGGCACATCACTTTGAGGCAGGACCAAAGCCCTCCTGAAAAGGCTTTTTTTTTTTTTGAGAGAGAGACAAAAGAACACGGGAGGCAGCTCCTTTAGTAAAGTGTTTGTTAACCAAGCATTAAAAACCTATGTGAAATATTCAAGATGGTGGCTCATGTGTATTACTACAGCATTGTGGGTGGTGTGTACAGGGAAAGAGGATGCCTGTATCTCACTGGCTAAGCTAGCTAGCTGAATTGATGCGCTTCAGGTTCTCTGAGAGACCCTGTTTTAAAAAATAAAAATAGCAAGAAATCAAGGAAAAGCATCAGACATGAACCTCTGGCCCCCACATGCATCCGTGTGAACATTTTGCTGTAAGGAGGCGTGAGGAACATGCTTGTGTGTGGTAGGTGACAGTGATAAGGCAGTTTGAAACCAAAAGTCTGAATCCCGTCTTTGTTGGTGGGACATGAACAAATATACAAACAACTAAAGAATGAAGATGCTCTAAAGCAAGAGTCTATGCAGTGAGATCCAGGGATATTCCAGCCCATCAGCTGGGGACGTGGAGAAACGGATGTAGGAAGAGCGTGTAGCAGCTAAAGGACATCTGGCTTGAAAAGCTTTGTAAGAAGAAAAAAAAATCCTGTAAGCTCTGCAAAACAAACTTTGATGAAGAATAAAATCTTGAAAAGTAAACAAACAAACCAGAAAATAAACAAATTATATATGGCATTCAAATCACATAAGGAGAACAGACTATTGTGAGATATTTTGTGTTCTGACAAATAAAGCTTGCCTGGAGATCAGAGGGCAGAGGGAGCCACTAGTTAATCATAGAGGCTAGGCAGTGGGGGCATAGCTCTTTAATCCCAGCATTTAGGAGGAGAAAGCAGGAAGATTAGGAGTTCAATGCCACCCTGGGCTACATAAAATTGAACCAGTCTAAAAGAAACAGAGCCGGGTGGTGGCGGCTCACACCTCTGATTCCAGCACTTGGGAATTCATGCCTTTGATCCAAGCACATGGGAGGCTCACGACTTTAATCCCAGCATTAGGGAGGCGGAGACAGGAATATAAAGCAGGTAGAGACAGGATCTCCCCCACTGAGTCTGAGGACTGTCAGAGGTAAGAAATCTCTAGTGGCTGGCTGTTCCGCTTCCCTGATCTTTCAGCTTTCACCCTAATATCTGACTCCGGATTTATATGATTAAGACTAATTAGGGTGTTGGAAAGGAAATATGATGGCTTCTGAAAGCGGATGGGAAGTATAAGACATTCCAAATTGTAACTCCACCAAGGATCACTGTGAGATTCTAATTTCCATTTATCAGAGAAGCAGTGGAGCAAATGAAGTGGGTGGGGAGACCCCTGCCCTGATAACTCTTTTACTGACTAGACCTGATGACACCTGGAACTCTCAGAACCTGACTTTTCTCTTGAAAACCTATTAGGGGCTTCAGGAATGTTTTGCTTCTGTCTATTATAGTGATCATAGTATTGTATTGCCAAGCCAAAAAAAAATTGAATTCTTTATGACTTCCTTTTAAATAGTAAGAAAATCATGGCATGTTTTGTTAAAACTATATTTCCAAGAACAGCAACATCAAAAAGTAGAGTAAATGATATTCCTTTACATTTTGTCAAATCTATTTTAACATGTATCTTATTTGTTTTTGTTCAGCTGTTAATTAATTACCTTAACTAGCCATTCTTAGCTGATTAGGCATGTAAGGGGACTCATGACTTTGAGTCCAAAATTCTGGGGCTGCTGCAGAGAAAATTAAATTTGAAGCCCGCTTGGGCTGATAATCAGTTCAAGGATAGCCTGGGCTACATAGCAAATTAATTTCCGTTCTGGGCTACCTCATACATAGTTATTGAAATCTATTCTTTCTCATAATGACTATGGATATAGTAGAACACCAAAACCTGAGATGAAATAGTTTGCTATGTTTGACTTGACATGAACAATTTTAAGTATATCTGTGAACGTCTTGCCCTTTGCTACATTAGAACCCATTGGCCTGCTCTTGAGATAAAAAGGCTATAAAGACTCAGACTCAGTTTGTGTTTAGACAGCATGGTGCTGATGTGGGTGTTCCATATGAATCAGCTAAAATATGACTGACACAAGACATCCAGGGACCCAAGTCAGCACAAACTTTTGGATAACAGATATCTAGGGAACCCCCAAAGTAGACAGTGATGTATAACTATTCTTGAAAGAGAGCCACTTTTGTGTGGGTTCTGTATAAATATGGCCTTGAGGTCAGAGGTCACAGCCTCTGCCTTTGCCAGTCTGTCTGCATGTGTTTCTAGGCTTATGAGATATGAGTCTACCACCATGTGGCATGTGTATACAGCATGTTCCTGGTTGTCTGCCCTCGGTGGCCTATCCAGCAGTCTTCTCTTGGTGTAAAATGTATGTCTTATTTGCTTGTGAGTGCTCAAAGTCTTGTCAGCTTCTTAGCTTCCTGTGATCTTCCTCCTTTTCTAGCATCAGAGTTTGGACATCACACCCTTGTTCATGCTGGCCTCGAACTCCTGATTCTCTCACCTTACTTTTCCATTTTGGGGATTAAATGAATGCACCACCACTTAGAGCATAATCATAAGTGAAACTGGTGATCTAGTTCATCTGTGATTGGCTGTGTGTTGGATGACACTGCTGTGATTGGCTGTGTGTTGGATGACACTGCTGTGATTGGCTGTATGTTGGATGACACTGCTGTGATTGGCTGTATGTTGGATGACACTGCTGTGATTGGCTGTGTGTTGGATGACACTGCTGTGGTTGGCTGTGTATGAGATGACACTGCTGTGGTTGGCTGTGTGTTGTACAACATTGTTGTGATTGGCTGTGTGTTGAACTACACTGCTGTGATTGGCTGTGTGTTGGATGACACTATTGTGATTGGCTGTGTATTAGATGACACTGCTGTTATTGGCTGTGTATTAGATGACACTGATGTGATTGGCTGTGTGTTGAACTACACTGCTGTGATTGGCTGTGTGTTTGATGACATTGCTGTGATTGACCTCAGACACCACCAGTTTTGCTTATGTCTGGTTTTGTGCTATCTGAGTTTATGGTGATGTGGTGAAAAACTCATATGTAGGCATTATTGTGACTCTCAGAAAGTGTCTCTTGACTTCTGGATTAATTTGAAAACTCCTTGAAAGGGAGGATTAATTCATTCTCTTTGCCTTTCTGGGACTGAACTTAGTATAGGAGAAACAGTTCACTGTCAAGAAACATAATGAACTGAATAATGAGGAGCATAGGGAGAGAACAATTTTTATGACAGTAGGCAAAATAATAGGAAACTAAGACAGTAAATACATCCTCCAGAATTGAAGTATCTACACAATAGTGCTCTGTGTGCTGTTTTTAAAATTCTTCTTTCCCTCTATCCCAGCTCAACCAAGAGCTACCATATTGGCCCATAGAATAACATAGCAGAAAGTAAAGTCCTTATTCAACTTCCCAACTCTCTACAACCAGGTTCTACCCATCCTTTATTCTTCCAAATCTATTGTCTGTCTCCTTTCACATATCAGAGATCCAGTCCCCACTACTGCCTTCTCAGTAGTCCATATCCTCTCTCCTCTGTTCCAGCCCCACTGGAACACACATCTAAAATCCCAATATTTTAAGATGTATTTCTTGGTGACTTATTGTAATGCCTGAATGGTGTGTGTGTGTGTGTGTGTGTGTGTGTGTGTGTGTGTGTGTGTGTGTGTTGCCTTTGATCAACTATTTAGGATCATTTAGGTTACATGCCTTTTGCTACATTATTACTAAATAATGGAGGCATCATTAATTGCTTCTTAATTAAACTCTATACTACAAATTATCTCCATAGATTTCAACTTTCTGAAGTGTAGAAAGTATCTTTCAAGGTAAGACTCAGCCAGGTTTCATGGTTAAACTTATAACCCTAGTTATTAAGAAGGCTGAAGCAGGAGGAGTACAAATTCAACAAATACCTGGGCTACAAGGTAAGTTCAAGGCCAACCATGTGCAGTAGTGAAAAAAAAAAAAAAGAAAGAAAACAAAAGAAAAGATAGCTGCCCAAAATGGGCCTATCAGCTGGCAGATGCAGGTGGAGGAGGGATGCAAGGAACCCTATCATTAACTCCTGAATTATTTGCTACTGATAGATGCAGGGAAAGGGGAAATCATTGTCTTCAGTTATGTACCCACTTACAACTCGAACACACTACAATAGCCAGTCCTGCTCCAGTGGTAACACAGATGGCCTGGTTAAACTAAATGAGTTACAAAATGAGTCTGAAAAGGGACTGGCTGGAACAAGAAGTGGGTAAGGCCTGAGAAGGATGGAGGGAAGTGAGAGACAGTGAGGGAGAGTGACTAGAAAAGTCTGCCTGTATGAAATAGCCAAATATCAATAATCCATCCAAAAAAACAAAATGAATGAATGAAGAAAGAACAGAAGGGCACTGGGATAATAGCTCCATTGTGGAGTTCTCAGCTAGCATGCAAGTGTCTGCAGCTTAATCCTAGTACAACAAAGAAAAAGAAAGAGAAAAAAAGAAAGAAAAGGCAGAAGAGGAGGAGACAGGTTTTTTTGTGAGGTTGTCAAAAAATAATCCCTATATAATCTGCCATTGTTTGCTGTCCTTACAGACCTCATAGTGTTGAACATGGTACAGGGTCCATGCAGGTGGGTTCAGGTACAGAAAGCAACGGTGATATCTGAAAGAATGACTAGCTACAAGGGAGTAAAAAAGGAAGGACTGTACATGGAAAGTCTTCTGAACACAGGAAAGTCAAATTGGGCTTTCAGAAGTTCAACATTCCAAGCAAGTTACATTACATTTTATTTGCTCATCCTAATAGGCCCAGGCAAAAATAAGCATGGAGAAGCTATGGTATTTCAAAATACCTTAGTTCACAATTATTCATCGGCCAATGACATCAAATATTGCTAGAAATAGTCATTTCCATGTTCCCATAAGAGGATTTCATGGAAAGAATTCCTTGAGATGCTTAAAGAATATTTACAAAATTTTGTCGTCACACATAATAATCTTGTACAAAATAAATAATTATATATAGAACCAAACCATAATTGCAAATCGAATGTAATTACTGTGATATGGATTGTATCACATGGTGAATACACGTTTCAAATCTTCCACATAAATATTAGAATCTCTGTTTATAGAACTGGGACAAAAACTTTAAAAGAAAAAGCAGCTGGTCTCTAACCAGAGCCTCTGAGCTGTACTTTCTGGATTGCCCTCTACTGAGGTCTGAATCTTAGTTATATCCTTGATCTCATGCACCCTGTAAGGCCACTTACTGACTGATGAAAATTAAGATAAGTTACCTAATAGAAAATTGACTAACTACATGTATAGTGAACTTCTCTGTGAACAGTCAGTCTGATAGTATGTGTCTTCTGGCTAAGTCAAAGCTTCTTTACCCAAGGCAAGGGCACTAGTGTTCTTTGGAGAAAGCACATTTGGCCAAGTACATCTAGGGAGGACGGATGATGCAATCACTGCTTTGTTGCTGACTCAGAAAAGTCGAGAATGGTAACGATAAACACATGGCCCAGTGCTTTATTCCTGGGTGAACTCTACCCATCTCTGAGTAGAGCGCTGGAAGCTTGTCTACCTGCCCACCCTAACGAAGTGACTGAAATAAAAAATGACAGGCCACTTGAAAACTCATAAGCGGTCCTTCCTCTGAGACACAGTCATTTGGGGCTTCTGGGGATTATGGCTCCCGTAGTAACAGGTGGTGTCAGGACTCTAAACCTGATCCTTTAGGAGTTGCCTGGTGTTCGGTTTCCCTTTCACTGTAGGTGTAACCTACGCCATGAGTTTACTATTTCTCTGTGGGAAAGGCACCAAAGGAGAAGGTCCTGGACAATGTCCCAGGATTTCCAATGTCTCTAGAGGAAATTACTTGTATCTGACAGGGCTCTCCTTTGAGAGCTTCCCATACAGAGATGAGGAGACTGTTCTGTTGTAGGGTGTCTGTGTGTGCATGCCCCAAAATGTTTGCAATCTGATGTATCTACACATCAACTGCAGTGTGCCTTCAAAGTCTGACTAGTGCTCCCCAGGCTAAGTTCATGGTGCGGACATTTGTCAGTCGTCTATTGCATATTAAAGCGTAGGAACTGAGTTAGCAGAAATTGCTGTATGAACACATTCTGTAATCTAACAGCACAACAAATGGATTTAGGCCAGGATAGAATGAAATAGCTCCTCTGTGCCCAGTTATTAACCCAAGCATGGGATAGGGCTGCGACCTTTTGTCTGAGTTTCCCAGGACGTTAGTCAAGGGGTCATGTGAACTTTAGGCAACAACTTAGGCGCTTGATGACTGACAGTGGATGGGACTAGCATAGCCAAGTGGACCTGGGAACCTCAGGTAATCTTGAAAATCCCCATATTAGCAGGATCATCTGTGTGACAAAGGGTTTTTAACCCTCGCTCCATCTCCCATTAATGCATTTCCTTTACCATTCCTCACTGTTAACATTCCTGCTTAAATAAAATGCATAGGTGGACATGTACTGAGTAGTTTGTGGATGCTTTGTGTGTAGGGTGATAGTATAGGCATGATCCCATGAATACTTAATATTGACATTTCCAAAGTGATTTGTTAGAAGCGAGGAGACAAGGTGATACTTTGAGTGACATCTCCTAGTTCTACCATGACCCTTGCTTCTCTGTTCTAAAGCTCAGATCCTCAGAGACATGCAGGAGACCAGTGCTACAAGCCCACAGCCGTGTTTTTCTGTGACATCTTCAGAAATAAGCACTGTTGGCTGTAATTCTGTCGTACTGAATGGTATTCCGCTACTCTCTTTGCCACGTATCAGAGAGTCCAGTGTAAGCATGGGTGTATTTTGCACTTTTCTTCTTTAGGGACATGGACTTGAAGGTGTATTTCATGGGGATTGGTAGGTGACATTTGTGTAGCTCACAATAAGTCCTGTCCCTGGAGGAGACTGCCTTTCCATGACAGGGTATCTTTCAACAATAGTGACTTCCTTTTCGGTACTTGTATATTTTATAAGTTTAGATTTTATTTTTTTATATAACATCCCCTGAATTACAAGTTACCTTCAGATTCTGTTAAACCTCTTGGCCCCGACTTCCTTTTATTTGTCTTTTTTATTTATCTTACATTAATATTTTATTCTACGTGGATAAGGGAATAGGGTTCCCTATTGTTAGATGTATGAATGTAAAATTTGAAGATGGCTTTGGGGGACTTTCTGTCATTTTTTTATGTTTTTAAAGTCTAGGACAAAGCACTACTGAAGAAGTTTCCATAGCTTCCATATATATACATATGTATATGTAATATAATATTTCCATAGTTTTCAGATATTTTATATATATGTATGTTGTATATGTGGGCGTTTGTGTCTTGTCTCTGTTTGTATTTTATATGTATATATATATAGTCCTTCACTTTATTTATATAGTTCTATGTCATCATTTACTTAATTTTGCTACCATCAAATTAGCAAACTAAAATTTTCAAATTGAGGCCACTCCTAATTTTTCAAATTTCAGCTATATATTTCCTTATTATAGAATTTTCATTGACATTGTACAAACGTCGAGGGGCATAGCACTTTAGAAAGTACTCGAATCTCTAAAATGTTTAAGCCTATACATACTGTATAGTCTAGACACTTAATCAAGAGAGAGGAAGCTATTTCTTTGAGGAAATTGGTATTCACAAGTCGGTAGTTACTGTATAATGTGTACAGCAACCCAGCTATCCAGCATAAGATAAAATGATAAAGAAACTGAGATAGAGTCATGCAAGGAAAAAATGAGATGGCCTGAAGAGATATTTCATTGGTAGAGTGTTGAGTGCTTCTTGTTCAAAATTTGAGCACTGCGTTGTGACAGGAGGACACAAAGTGGCCAGAAAAAGCTTCTGAACAAATGACAACATCCAATATCTTAATTGCAGTAAAGTTTGTAAAAAATTATACCTTTTAAATATGCATAGTTTATCAAATGCCAACAGTCATAAGTAAGTTTTGTTGTTGTTTTTAGAAATGTAATATGAATTTATGTCTATTCCCAGTTGGTTATTGATTGGCTCCTGATAGATTCACTGACAACCGTGTTCTTACAGTTCACTGATAATCTCTTACATGTTTTTGGTCATATCTTAAAAAAAGGCCCAGCTCATTTTTGCATGCATACATAGCAAACAATGACCTGCTGCTGATCTGTGCAGGGTTTTTCACAGTACCTTCCTCAAAAGGAAATTTGGTTGCCATGGACAATTGTGCTTTACAGTTTCACTTTCTCCAAGAAGTGCCAATGTCAGGTGAATAGGATGTAGTCAGGTATTTGTACATCATGTCAGAAATCCTTTCTGAATGAGGATATTAGCTACTTTGATCAAAAGTACATGGACAAAACCACTTGGACAGCGTCTATTAATCTCCTTGCTGTACTTTAATGCAGAATCACCACTGCACCTGGTTTAGTACATCATTGCAAACTGAATGTGGCTGGGGTATGCACAGGAAATGGTTCATATGTTAATGGACTCCCATAACTATGCTGAGTATATACCTGTTAACCAATTTCAATTGTATAATATTTCACGATTGAGGTAGCGAGATTGCTCAAGGGGTAAAGGTGCTTGCTGCCAAGCTTGATAACTTGCGTTCAATCCGCAGGACCCCCATGGTGAAGGGAGAAAACTGACTTCTGCAAGTTATCATCTGACCTCTGCAGTCAAGTTGTAATGTACATGCGCACGTGCACACACACACACACACTAAATTATTTAATTAATAAACATTTAGGATATTTAAGTTAATGTCTTTGGTAAGGATGAATTTGACATAGAACTAGTGTATCTTTAAGAGGAACATCTGGACTATTTTTTCTCTAAAATGTGTGGGAAAATTGTTTTGTATTTTGAGTGAAAAAATTTAAATACTCTTCTGTGATATTCTAGTTACACTCAACTTAATTAACAGCATTCTGCTTACACAGGTAGAATTGGCAGAAGAAAGAACTCTGGAATAGAAAGTCCATAAGCTTTAGTGTGTCCTACGGGCTTAGAGACCTGCGCAAATCCATTCTTTGTCAAATGGGCGTCCTTCAAATGGGCCAGTTTCTGAGATTCTGCTCAAGTGAAATTGTCTGATTTGAGTTAGCCTATAGAGAAGGATTCATGTGAATTTCTGGTTTGGCACATATAATATTTCTTGCCCTTAGGCAAACTTTTCCAGAGGTGCTAACTGGGATCTCATGGCATGACCAATCACCCCCCTGGTTTTCAAACTGGAGAATTTGAAATTACAGATTTTATTTGAGCCCCAAAGGACTAGGAGAGCCAAATGGCAGTACTGCCCGCTCCCATCAATCCTCTCATTGTGGAGACATGCTGACTGCCAAGACCAGCTACCTACGTCAGCATGGCCACTTGGAACTAGCTGGATCCAGAGGGGAGTCTGATTACACCCACAGGGCCCCATGAGAATTTTGGCACCTTTTGAGCCAAGATGAACCTGACACTGGACTAGTGGCAGATCAGCATCTTCTTTTTCTCTTGTCCTTGTTAGATTTCATTGTAGCTGGAATACAGCAATATATTTACAAAAAGCAAAGGAATCCTGGGAAAAAAAATAAATGTAAAAAATGTATTGGCTGCTTATTGGGGTAAACCCGTGATTGGCAGAGGCCTGTGCCAATCATGTTGCACATAGCTGGTAGAAGAACATGGAACAGCAGCTCACCAGAGAATTGAGCATTTTCCATTAGTGTGCTCCTCTCATTGTACGTCTATAACCCACTCTTTGAGTCTAAATTCCAAAGACAACAGTAAAGGATCTCATATTGCTGGACAGGACATGTTAGACTTTCTGTATTCTATGAAATTAAACAAGCCTTTGCTAGCTTGACAACATCTGCCCGTCGGCTTGCTACTGCAGCAGTGAAAGTGTGACCAACGTCCATTTTGTCTGCTAGCTTCAAGCCAGTGACCATGAGAAACTGAAGCCAGATTTTCAGATGTGAGGTACACATGTCCCATAATTCTTATTCTTGAAGATGCTGGCCCTTTCCTTGGTGAATTGCTTTAAAGAGAAACATCCGCATTTAGATGTTTTTATGGAGTAGCCTAAACATTTCAGCAATCGGTTGTTTAATTCTTCCTCTGGGTTAGGTATATGCAAGGGAATGCTCTGAGAAGGTTTATCAGCTATAACCCCTGCTGCCTGGTTTTCTTCTCCTTTACTAAACTCTAACAGTATCCATCCTTCCATCTTAGGAGCTTCAGGGTCAATGTTGATTCTGCTCCCCCATCTTTATCTAAAAGATATCAAACTGTTGAATAGTTAAAGAAAGTCTTTTATATATATACATATATATATAATTTTTAAACTCCAAAATATCTCATTCTTTCTGTTCCTAAAATAGGAATTACAAAATTGAATATTAACAAGAACCAGACAAGAACTAGAGAGGCACAGTCAGGCAGACTGGGGTCACTATATTAAAATGAAAATTTCTTTCCCTAATTAAAGCTGTGTGTCACCACTGACTTCCAGAAAATGGAAGGAAATGGTCTTCACATTGTCAGCGCTGCTGCTGGGTGGAATAGCTTGGTGTCAAGCATACACTATTTAGGATTTTCCATGTTTGTTTTACCTTTTTAACTTTTTATACACACACCACAAAAGCAAACAAACAAACCAATACCAACAAAAACAAGTCCATTAGAATATGCTTCTAATGGTAATAGATCTGAGACTGCATAGTGGAAGTGAGCACAAAACTAAGGATTACTTAGTAAAATTTGTTTCAGTAACTTCCTAGAAATTGCCTAAAGGGCAACTGTTACCATAATGGATTACTACACTTATTTGATTAAATTATTTTTCACTCAACATCATAGCAACACTAATTTTATAATTTTTAAAAAATACACAGGAATAAAATCAAAATTAATTCCAAATCTTAGGTGCCATGTTGAAAAGTTTTTTTTTTTAAGGTAAAGAACAAAACCATAAGTCACAGAACGTTATTCGTGAGAAAGCCCAAGAAAGGATATTTGCTTCAAAATAAAGTTTAGTCATATTTATACATGACCAATGAAAATAACTTTTAAAACCTTCCTTCCAACTTCCTCTGGTATCAAACAAGCACACACCTTCTAGTAAATTAATTCTTTGACAAACAGAGTCAACAACAACAGGAAAAATAATACTTGCGCTCAGTGGTACATACCAGCTTACTTATCTAAGTGGTATGAAATCTACGTTATAGAATATTCCTTTACACTGTGTGAAGATGTGTCACTCTGGTTTAATAAAGGGCTGAATGGCCAATAGCTAGGCATGGAGAGGTTAGGTGGGACTTGTGGGGACAGGGAAGAAGAAAGGCAAAGTTGCCAGCCAGGCACAGGAGAAGCAGGGTGGACAGTACAGAGAAAAGGTAGCTGAGCCATGTAAAAGAATGTAGATAAAAAGATATGGGTTACTTTAAGTCATAAGAACTAGTCAGGAACAAGCCTAAGCTACGGCCAAGCATTCACAATTCATAAGAAGTCTCTGTGTGGTTATTTGGGAGATAGCAGGCGGGACAGAGAAAGACTGGTTACAAATGACATACATCATTGGAGCACACATTTCCACATAGGGCCTGAGAAAACAGTCTCTCTTGGGTAGGCTCAGCATACAGAAGAATGGCTTTTAAGAGGCCCTGCTACTGAGCATGTAAATGGGAATGCTATTCAGTTGCAGGAGATGAAGCAGAAATGCCTACTGGAGCTGGGCAGATAGACAGACTCCAGGCTGGGCTCTCAGGCATGAGGCTCCACTCTCACAGACCCAAAGCAGGTGGAGCCAACTGCCTAGCTATGTGCTAGTAGCTGAGGGCCTAGCAGCCACTTAGCAATTTAAGGTTTGGCTCACATGTAGCAGAGAACACTTACTGCAAGTGCACTTAGTAAAGCGGTCCAGACTGAGAAAACCACAGAACAGTTATAGTATGTTTAAAAATGCACTTAGATGCTACAGAGAGAAAAGAAAATGGGTATAGACCATTATAGAAAAAAATAGTTTATAAATAACAAAATAAAGTCTTTAAAAACAAAATAAAATCATATAAAACTGATAAGTCATGTAAAGGCAGGAAATACACAAAGAGTCTGGATTCTATGTGTTGTCTTGTTAACATTTTTTTGATTGCTGATGAGCAAACAACAGCTCCTGAGAAACAAGGGATTGTAAATGGGACTATTGAATTAAGCCAGCCTATATACTTTAGGAATGCTGCAACTTTAAAATATAAGTTGAAAATGTATTGCTTTGGGGAAGAGGTTATGGCTTTGTGTCCATAGAAAAGGAAAGTTTGTGGATTCATTCAAGGTTGATAAGGATTAGGAGGCCCCCTGAATATCCTGGCTGCAAACATAAAGAAATAAACATAGAAAAACTACAAAACAGGTTAAGTATATTTTACTTGCTTAAACATAAAACAAAAAATCATCTTTGGTTGGCTTGTATACAATACACAGTCCACCCATATTTGTGTTGATGCAGATATGAGGGGACCAAGAACTAATGAAAACAGGTGTCCTGAGTGATCTGGCCTATTAGAGCACCTCTAATATAATTTCCTCAGAATTCTCCATCTAGAACAGCTTCAAGGTGCAGACGGTGCAGCCTCACAGACTGTTCTAACCGGGACTGCCAATAAACTTTGTGCTTTCCTATTACACAGAGACTGGACAACAAATGTTTTCACTAGTTTTCCCATGACTTGACCAATATCTCAATTTTCTCAGGTTTCATAAAAATGTCATCATCCCGAAACAACAGGAAGTAGTCTGGAGAACACAACACACACATTTCCAAGAGGGGATGGGTGGTTTTTGGTCATTTGGTGGGTTATTCGTGTTTATCATCCCTTAAGGGAGTCAGTTACAAGTTGTTTTTCATCATGGTCAGAGAGGAAACTAAGCAATGAAGGTTAGATTTAAGGATCTATTTCTGAAAAGAAAAAATGAGGACATAAAAATGATGTGATAGGTGAATTTCTGAAGAACTGCTAGCCTCAAATATTTTACATTGGTAAAATGAAATTTTGTATACTGAAACAAATTTAAAGTTATTTTGTTATACTATGTATATGTTTCTATTCTTTATTACATGTTATATAAGGTTTTAGTCCTTGAAATCTATTAATAAATCTATAATAAATCTATTATCCTAAATCTAAAATAAATTTTTTATTATCCTAAATCTATTATCCTAAATAAAATAAAATTTTTTATTATCCTATTATTATCCTAATTATTTTTATTATCCTAATTATTTATTATCCTAATTATTTTTTATTATCCTAATTATTTTCCTAATTATTATCCTAATTATTATCCTAATTATTTTTATTATCCTAATTATTATTATCCTAATTTATTTTTTATTATCCTAATTATTTTATTATCCTAAAATAAATTTTTTATTATCCTAAATCTATTATCCTAAATATTTAATAGTCATCTGTAACAATTAAACTTATAGTCATGAAAGGTAAGTTTTCAAGGTCATGCAGAGATATGTTTTAGATAGGTGATTTTCAAACACTTCAAAGACCTACAAAATATGACATTTAAAATGTTTTAATAACATAAGGTTTTACATGACAGTGAGACACATCTGCTCCTGGCAGTACCACTTTTCTTCAAAACAGGTTGATGGGCATCAAAGAGCCTCTATATGGAGTTTGCTTTCTTTGTGGCAGAAGCTAGCCATTTGGGCAAGAAACCGCTCTTGTCTCGATTGCTGACAGTACGTTGTACTACCTGGACAAGCAGGACACACACACACACACACACAAATGACTGGCAAACATTGCCAAGACAAGGTAGGAAAATCCTTCAAAATCCCTGCTTCACAGAAAAGTCTGCTGGATATTCTAGGCCTGTAGGTAGAAAATGAATGTCCAAATGTTACAGAGGAATCTTGGGTGACTATCCATGCTTCTATCATTTCTATAGTTTTGGAAGTTGTTTGCTCTGCACTTCCTGTTTATTCAAGTAATATATCCTTTTTGGGTCTCTGTTGAAGTTGAAGATGAGATAGTTATAATTACAGCTTTTTTGTTATCAAACTCAAAAAAGAAACTCACAAAACAGTTATAAAATGTATAAGGTTAAAAGACATAAAGCCTTAAATTGTTTATGTAGGGCAAAGTTTTAAGGTCTAAAAAGATACAAGGTATCATAGAAAATGGTTTAGGTTTAAAACTTTAAATTCATCAAGATAAGAGAGATAATAGAGTATTTTCCTCCAAATATGCAAAATACAAATGGACTGGACATTGAGAATGTAATTCTTACCTGATAATTTTTCTTATTATTTATATTCTATGATGTTAACACTAAAACCTTTTCTCTTTATTTAGATAAAAGGGGGAAATGTGGAATATTCCTTTACACCCTGAAAATATTTAATAAAGAGCTGAATGACCTATAGCTAGGCAGGAAGAGGATAGGTGGGACTTTTGGGGACAGAGAGGTCTCATGGAAGAAGAAAAGCAGAGTTGCCAGGCAGGCGCATAAGAAGCAGGATAGTCAGTACATAGTCAAGGTACCCAAGCCCCATAAAAGAACATAGATTAAAAGATATGGGTTAGTTTAAGATATAAGAACTAGTTAGACACAAGTGTAAGCTAAGGCTAAGCATCCATAATATGAAGTCTCTGTGTGGCTATTTGATTGTCTGCAGCAAGACATGAAATGTTTTGTACTTTCTGTTCCACCTGCTTTTGCCTAAGCATGCATTTTGCTAATCTTGTCAATGCACCTTCCTTGGGTCTCTTGATGGAACTTCCCGATTCCCTCTGGGAACAGTGAGGAAGATTTCTGACAGCAGGACACATTATCATCCCCATCTTCTTTCCTGTTCAGATTTCAGGCAAGCCACAAACCCTTGAGGATCATAGCTCTGGTTTGGTGACAAAACATTGTTATTATTTTTTTAAACTATCCAACCACATGACAAGTTCACAGCCTCCAAGTTTGTCAAGCAAACCCGGCTGACCCAGTTAATACTATAGTAGAAAATAGGAGGCAGTGGGGTAGTCAATGAACAGAAATCTGATTAAAATGAGAACATTAACATTTTTTAATTTAATTCTTTGGAATAAAAACAGCTGATTATTTGGGCATGATAGGGAATATATAGGAAACTGAAATGATTTCTTCTTAAAGCTTCAGATTCCCAATTATGATGAAACTACAAGTTTAGCTCTGAATCGAATTTCACTAAATTCTGCCCACTCCCTTTGCAATAGTTCATGATATTACTGCTTTCAAATGTGAAAGTGTGACCTGTAGACAGCAGTGCACAGATTGTTTTTAAATTTCTGTTTCCCACATTTTACGTATCATGACATACCTTGCTCAAGTCTGCGTATCTTGTATGATATGACTTGCTTGTTTCTATTACTCTTTTTGCTGATATTGTTTTCGATACACTGTTTAGGTTAGCTTCAAACTCTCTGTGTAGTCTAGATTGGCTTTGGCCTTGTGGTCCTTGCCTCTGGGTCTCTCGGGTGCTGTTATTATGACACACACCACCACACCCAGATTCTATTCCTCTTCAGTGAGCAGGTCAATGAGATGCATATCTGAAATCTTTAGCTAAATTTTCCAGATTATCCTTTTTCTCTATTTATAGGCAGTGTCAAAATAAGCCCCTTTCCCTTAGACTGAGTCTTCCTCTGTTCTTTTCCTGAGAGTCTGCAAAGCAAAGATCTCCTTTTCAATTTAGTTTTAAAACATTCCCAGCAGTGTCGATAACCAAATGAATAGCGACTCCACTCTTGAAAATAAACATGGAATTTATTCAACTATAAAATGATGTCTCCATAGCTTATTTCAACGAAGAGAAGTTCTAAAACAAAAAGCATGTTTCTTTGTCATGTGTCATACAGGAAAAGAAAGAAATCATAACGTGTTCCGAATTTAGATCCCTCTTCTTTACCACAGACATAACTTGCTCTAGCAGTGACACACAACTATGTTCTGTCACTCATGAGTTGGGGGAGAGTTCCTGTTTTCTGTTTTCATTCCCACCATTTGGACACTGTAAGGAGATTGGAGGCTGAGTGGGGTGATGCATGCCGGGAATCCCGGCCCTTGGGTACAGAGGCAAGAGGATCAGTTTGTGAAGTTAGCCTGGTCTGTAGCAAGTTCCAGGACAGCTAAGGTTCCAAATAAGAGCCTAAGTCTCATGAAATAAAATTAATTATTGTGTTGCCTATGTATTTCTGCACCTACAACAATACGAAGGGAGGTGGGACTGTAATTAAACTGTATGCAATTTGAACATACAATTCAAAGCAAGCATCACGAAGCATATATCCTTAAGAAACTGGAGTGTATAGCATCAGTCTTAATGGCAAGTTAGAAGATGTTTGGCAATTCATACAACGGGTGAGCTATCTAGTTAGTAATATTAGCAACTTTGGTTTTTGTTTGTTTGTTTGTTTTGTTTTTGTTTTTTGAGACAAGGTTTCTCTGTAGCTTTAGAGCCTCTCCTGGAACTCTCTCTGTAGATCATGTGTGGCTTTGAACTCACAGAGATCCACCTGTCTCTGCCTCCCGAGTGCTGGGATTAAAGGTGTGCACTGCCTCCGCCCGGCAGTAAGTTTTAAATTATGTGTGATATATCTATATAGCTTGAGAGTGCTTCCTGAGTCTTTATAGACATGTGAACTAACCAGTGAGGAGAAAGCTGAAGGTGAGTGTTGCCATGGAAAGCTGAGGAGTGACATTTATTCATTTTCCATGACTTTTGAAAGGTAACTATCTTTTGCTTCGAGGGCGCATCTTGGGAAATGGGTGTAAATGCGCTCCATAGGACTACAGTCGGCCTTGCAGGGGCTTCCTGAACAACGCTTCGCATTAATCTGTCCTATTTGCCAGTCAATTATTTTGTTTTGATTTGTTTCCAAATTGCCTCCACCCAGGCTCCAAGCCCTCAATTTCACTGCTGGTGAAATAAATGAAATTGGAATTATTAACAGATGCTAGACCATAAATCTATATGTGCCTCTGCCAAGAGCACACAGGCTTTAAGGCTGCTTAAAGAAGTTAATAAGATAATCACCTATAAAGAGAGATCTTGGGGTTGAACAGCAGGGCTAAAGAGGCCACACAGACAGCCCCTCACCTGCTCAAGAGACACAGGAGAACACCTCCTTGTCTTTCAGACCATGATCTTCTAAATACTTTTGTCCAGTCCCACATAATTAATTGAAATGCAGATATAGCGACTCAGCATATCTTAATGAAAGAAGTTTGAATCTTTATTTTTAAAAAATGTTTCAAAGTTTATTTTCATTATTTTTAATTCTATGTGTGTGCGTGTGTGCATGCACATATATGAGTGCACTTGCGCCCACAGATGTCAGATTATTCACACATCTGCTGTGTGTGCTAAAAAGTCTAGCTCAGGGAGAAGCAATTAGTAAATGGGACCTCCTGAAACTGAAAAGCTTCTGTAAAGCAAAGGACACGGTCAACAAGACAAAACTACAGCCTACAGAATAGGAAAAGATCTTCACCAACCCCACATTAGACAGAGGTCTGATCTCCGAAATATACAAAGAACTCTAGAAACTGAACACTATAAGATCACATAATCCAATAAAATAAATGGAGTACAGACCTAAACAGAGAACTCTCAACAGAGGAATCTAAAATGGCTGAAAGACACTTAAGGAAATGCTCCACATCCTTAGTCATCAGAGAAAAGCAAATCCAAACAACTCTGAGATTCCATCTTACACCTGTAAGAATGGCCAAGATCAAAAACAGTGATGACAACTTATGCTGGAGAGGTTGTGGGGTAAAAGGAACACTCCTGCATTGCTGGTGGGAGTACAAGCTGGAACAGCCCCTTTGGATATCAGTGTGGTGATTTCTCGGAAAATTAGGAAACAACCTTCCTCAAGATCCAGCAATGCCACTGTTGGGTATATATCCAAAGGATGCTCAATCATACCACAAGGACATGTGCTCAACTATGTTCATAGCAGCATTGTTTGTCATAGTTAGAACCTGGAACAACCTAAATGCCCCGCGACAGAAGAATGGATAAGGAAAATGTGGTACATTTATACAATGGAGTACTACACAGCAGAAAAAAAAATGACATCATGAAATTTGCAGGCAAATGGATGGAGCTAGAAAACATCATATTGAGTGAGGTAACCCAGACACAGAAAGACAATTATCATATTACTCACTCATAAGTGGTTTTTAAACAAAAAGCAAAGAAAATCAGCTTACAAATCACAATCCCAAGGAACCTAAACAACAATGAGGACCCTAAGAGAGACTTACATAGATCTAATCTACATGGGAAGTAGTAAAAGACAAGATCTCCTGTGTAAATTGGGAGCATGGGGACCATGGTAGAGGGTTGAAGGGGAGTTGAGAGGCAGGGAGGAGAACAGAGAAAAATGTAGAGCTCAATAAAATAAAAAAAAAATGGGAAGGAGAAAAAGGCTAGCTCACGACCTCTAGAAGAGCGCTACACTTTCCCAACCACTACACACCCTCCCCAGTCCCAGGGATCTACATTTTTAAACTGGGGGAGTGGTGAAGCTGACTTGAGGCTGTTACATTTCTGTCCTGCAAAGAAGAAGCTGGGCTTTTGTCCACTCTCACTCTCTTTTGCACTCCGTCCTGCATCTGAACATCTAGTGCACAGTTTTCAATGAAAGACTCAGCTACTATGATCATAAGGAGAACCATAGTTGAGACCATTGAGCTGATGCCGTCACTCACGCGTCCTCTACCCAGTGGGAAAAAGTCTTTCACACTCAGGCTCTCATATGCATCTGGTGCTTCCTGGTTTAGAAGTTTCTCCTTCTTTCTCTGCAGACACTTCCGTCAAGGCAGGGGAGCTCCCCAGGTTCCACCTGCCAGATTCTCCACTGCGGTGACATGCCACAAGCTCCTTCCTCCCACTGTCTGTGAGATGTGGGGAGATTGGTGAAATGTAGAAAGTTGTAAAGTTCACATGTGAGTAGATGGTCTGGCTATTCCTACAATTAATTTCTTTTTTAATTTGCTATTCCACTCAATGAATATCTGAGGAAAGTATGTGTCAGGAAAAAAAAGCACTTTTGGGGTCAGAAGACAGAGTAACATTGGGCAAGACATTTCCTCAATACCGCTCTCAAGGTCTTCATGTTTAACAATGTTAAAATAATTCTTGCTCCTACTTGACAGATGTGAGGAAAAGTAAATATCATAGTGAAATCACTTGTGAACTATATGGGTGTGTAAGGCACTACAGAACGTCATGCCCATAAAGGGCTTGGATCGTCTTCTTCAATTTTGCTCTGACTGACTCTGTAAACTTCAGCTTCTGATTCCCTGCTCCCACTCTCCCCCTCAACTCTTCCCTTCGCCTAAGTCACCTGCATGGTCCTGGAGTCACATCTGTGTGTGAAGATGCCCTCTGCCCCCAAAACCACACTCTTTCCTTTCCCACACAGGGCTGAATGAAGAATCAGCGAAGACAACGACAGTGGATATTTCTGTCACCCTTGCTTTCCATCTCTTCCTATTCACGTGTGTGTATCAGGAGGTGAAAGAGTATGTGTCCACATAAATATGAAAATCAGATATCAGTGCTGGTTTTTTCTTTCCATTGTACTCTACCTTCATTCTGAGACAAAGCCCTCAATGATCAGGCGCTTGCTGCCTGGCTGGACTACCTGAGCAGTATGATCCGTGGGCTCTCCTTTCTGTGCCTACACAGCTCTGGGCGTGCATCCGAATGCTGTTGTGCCCAGGATTTGATGTGGGTGCTGGGCATCCGTGCTCAGGACTTCATACTTGCACAGGAAGTACTTTACCAACTGAACGCCTGCCTTCATAGTCTCTGCCTTCTATTCTTGGGGTTTCATTCCCTCCCCATTGGTTAAAAGAAAGCGGTGGGAATGGCACAAAAATGAAGCTTTGAGGCTAGGGGCCTGACTCAGTGGTAGAACTTACACTGGATTCCATCCCCAGCCCTCTATCCCTATAAAAAGAAGCTTCTGGGTCCAAGTCTACTTGTTAAGTACCAGATCTTTTATTAAAGAAACCCCTATTCCTTTTGTACTTTGAGAGTGGCAGTTTGTTTGACATTCAAAGTGTGTAGTGAGGGTCAAATCAGACAAGGAGGCTCCATAAAAATGTGTTGTAGGCATAAGCTGTATGCCAGGACAAGGAAGAGGGTGAACAAAGACAGCTGTAGAAGGTCTAGGACAGTGTGATGACAGTCTTTCAACAGTAACAAAAGGATGAAAGCCTACACACTATTAGTATTGAATGAACGAAAGAGGGACACACACAGGGAGCCCAGTCACGGTACTAAAACTACAGTGTTTAGACAGTGAAAGACCCTGCCCAGATTCTGATTGGATGTGGTGTCAGCCCTCCATGTGGAGGACACATTGCTGAGTGCTCAGAGGAGCGGCTTTCTCGTTGACAAAAATGCTTTGGAAAACAGGTATTTTTTGGTGGTTTTTTTTTTTCCCCTGCAGTTCTCAAGGGAAGGTTTGAAAGTAACTACTTTTTTCTTTTCAACACAGGGTTTCTCTGTGTGACATTCCTGGCTGTCTTGGCACTAGCTCTTGTAGACCAGGCTGGCCTCAAATTCACAAAGATCTGCCTGCCTCTGCCTCCGAGTGCTGGGATTAAAGGTGTGCATTATCACTGCCAGGCATTTAACTACTTTTAAATCATAGCCCATGTTTTAAAAGTAGAGAAACAAAGCAAATCAACCCCGTGCAGAATCAGAGCTGAAATTGCGTTCTGAGACTAGCTCTAAAGATGGGGATGCATCTGAAACAGCCTTAAAGACAAGTTTTCTGTGCCTCCGCATAACACTGGGATGAGGACGGCTGTATAACAAGACAGAATCATCTTCCGAGCATAGAGTTACTTGTTCACTGAGACCATCATCTGCCAAGAACAAGGATGCTATTAATACTTGTAAAGCTGCCTGGCCTAGAAATCCATCACTAGCAGAAGTGCAAGTCCTTTCTGATCTTAGGTAATTAATATAGTTTGACTTTCTCCTGTTCTCTGCTTAGCAGAAACCAATGCTGACTACCATTTCTATGAAGGACAAAAAGATCTCTGGAGAGACTCATATCCATGCACATACAGGTAGCACTAACCAGACACACTGGGCTACTTAAAAAAAAAGGCAGAGTTCGGAGGGATCATCTTGTCATTGGGGGAAAGAGAAGATTGATATGATCATCTTTCATTGTCTACTTCTATGAGATTCTCAAGAATAAAGAGAATATTTTAAAAGCTATAACATTTACATTTTGGACAGTGAAAAGTACTTGATAGCAAGAGGAAGTATCCATCTTGCTGGTCTATGTAGTTACTACATTGTACCTTTAATCATTATTTTAGAGGGTACTCCTATTTATTAAAAAGCCAGTTACTATATATATATATACATATATATGGGTATTATATGGACGTTTTATTTCTAGTTACCATCAAAGCACCACATCCAATGATGTGTAGGTAAATTATAATGCTGGCACGGTAACAAAACTGCCTAACGAAGCAATTTTCCAAAACATTCCTATCCATATATAATGCAACACTACTTTTTAACTCCCAACCAGCTCTGCATTTTACATATCTACAGGAAGTCAGAGCACTCACAGACCCATTTATTTGTTTATTTATTCATTTAAGAGAAAAACTGTAGGCAATCTGAGTTTAAACTTCTCTGTTGGATAAGGGGAAGGAGTGCTGGCTCATGTGGGGTACTAAAGTCAAGCCAGTATCTAAACCTAGATTTCCGACTAGACAGTTATTCCTCTACAAAATGATGCTAGTGTCTCAGAAATAAATGTGAATTGGGATGAATGAAAATCTGAAATAAATAAAGCAGCCTAAATGCCTCTCCTCATTAGCAGGAGGGGGATGTATTAAGTGCCTGACACAATATAGAACTCTATATACCTTGTGCTCTTCCCAATGCTCATACCCCTATAATTTAGCTGAAATGCCACAGTAAAAGATTAATAAGCTTGTGCGGTTATGAAAATCCACTGCAAGAAAATGCCTGGGAATTTGATTCCTTCTCTTGAAAGAGTCAAAACCAACCAGAATGGTCTTGTACTGTAGTTAATGGCTTAATTCCTATGTTTTACAGCTAATCCTACTCTCTACCTTCCCGTTTCTTCGCAGTCATGCCCCAGCATCTTTGAATTTGCTTGGAGGTGATTCTTTCTACACGGTTTTGCCAGGATCAGGGAGTTGTAATTGCCTACCAGCTGACCTTTAGCAAGCTGTACCAGCTCATCACAGTGATGTGCATAAATGGGCATGGTTCAAGGCGGAGTGTAGTAGGCATTCTGAAAGAGGTGCAAAGTCCTTAGGCAGGAGGGAAGCAGGAATGAAAAATTCTGGCAAAGGGAGAAGCTTGCTGGAACAGGTGGCCTTTAAGCTGAGCCTGGAAAGATGGGTAGGATTTCAACAGGCGGATGTTGGGTGGGGGAGGGGAAGGCCAGAGCAGAGAGCAGGAAGAACACAGAAGAATGCAGTGCTGGGTCAAGGGAAGGGGGTGGGTTGGCCTTGCGGTCAGGGCTTGAAGACCTGTGCATGCAGTGAGATGGAGAAAGGTTTTCCCTCAGTGCCCAGGAGTTTCTATTCAGTGACAGTGTTCTATGAGCAGAGAAGAGTCAGAGATCTGCATTTCAAGAATGCTAATTTGAAACAATATTTTATTACAATTTTATTTATTTTGTGTGGAAGCATGTAGGTATGCACATGCTATAGCGTTCCTGTGGAGGTCAGAGGACAAACTGGGGACTGAGTTCTTCCTCTCCACTGTGTGTTTCCCAGGGATCAAACTCAAGCCATTGGCTTTTCCCACCGAGCCACCTTGCTTTCTATATATTTCTGTTTTTGAATGCTTTTTATTTTGCTGTGCTCAGCCATTTTATTGCTAACATTTTACGATGAAGTCTCACCATGCAATCCAGGGTGCCCTGGAATTTCCTAAGTAGCTTGGGCTGGCCTTAAACTTAAGGTTCTCTCACCTCTACCTCCCAAATGCTTGAGATTATAGATATGTTCCACCCTGCCAGGGTACTGGCTTCTTAACTGGTGTCTGCTCAAGGAGAGTTTTCTGGCCATTTATGCTCTTTTCTACAGAGTAACTAACAATATTTTTAATATGTACAGTTATTTTCCAGCTTCACACTGTCACTGGCTGTATGAGAGCATGGATCATACATTTTCCATCCACTAGTATCTTCCCAGAGCTTTTCAGAGTAACCAGTACAGAAGAGGATTCATTATGTACTCACTGAATGAAGTAACTGAATGAAATATAGTTAGCTTACTGAGAAAGATGTTGCTTGGAGATGTGCTTAGATGAATTATTGAACATCTAGCAATAAAGATTGAATGTGTGACTCAACCCTACTGCCCCATGAGTGTAAAAGAAAAAACAAAGTAAAACAAAACAAAACTTACACTGTTTATAGATAGAATTTTCTCTTGATTCCTTTGTTCTTTCTTCCTGACATCTTCCACTTCCAATATTTTCTGGTTCTTATTTCAACTAAGTCTGGTAAATTTCCTAATGATCTGGAAAAGACTGCTCATAAGCCGTGATCATAGTGTGTGTACATGTATGTGTACACACAACAGGGGCCTTTGAGGTCATCTAGCAGCTTTCGAAACATTTTCAGTATCCAAACTAGTAGGTTCAGGGCCTTCCCTGGAAACACGGTTTTTGGATTTCTTGCAAGGAATGATGCTATTTACGATGCTTGGGATGAAAAATAAATTAGGTTCTAAATCCTACTATAGGATAAAGTTTGTTTTTAAAATGTTTGAACTATTTTTTTGAAAAAAATCAGGCTATAAAATTATATAGTTTTATTCAAAAGATATAAAGGTGGATGATATGAGACTGTGTTCCAGGATACAACAGGAAAAAGTGTGCATGCGGAGGCTACAGCTGAGAAATGGGCCATCTTGATACTGGAGCCAAAAATACCTTTGAATAATCTGTAGATAGGTGTATCCAGTACAGAAAGAATGATTAGGATGATGTTGTTTGTTTATTTTTTCATTTGTTTTGAGAGAAGCACCCTAGTTGGTAGTTCAGGCTGGCCTCAAACTTATAAATCTCCCTTCAAATGATAAGATCATAGATGTATGCCACAACTTGAGATGACTTTTTAAATTAAATCTCATCTGGAATGGAATATTACTAATTAACACAGCCATGATTTCTAGAGGAAATAAAGGTAGAATTCCGAGCTCTAATTAATTTGTAAACTCTGTTCATATGATGGGAGAGAATCTCGTCATCATTTCATCTGGACCCATGGGGAGCATGAGGTAGAATCCTAAGGCCAGCTTTTTGGACATTTTGAAGATAAACATTACTTTTTTTTAGAAAGATTGGCATAATATTTAAGCTTTAAAACTTAGTAATGAAAATGATGCTTTTCAACTGTCTTCAAAATTCACATAACTAGAACCTGGGCATGTGGCTGAGTGATTGCAAGAGGCCCTGGATTCAAGTCTCAGCACTATGTAAACCAGGCTTGGTGGGGGGAGCTGGGAACTGCAGCACTTGGGAGGTGGAGGAAGAAGGACCATAAGGTCATCCTGGCTACTTAGCACGTCTGAGGGTATGTAAGCCTGGGAGAGATGAGACTGTGTCTTGAATAAACAAACAAACTGGTACGGGTGGAGCTCCTGTGTTTCATATTGCCTGGAGATTAGAATTTTCTGGTATTTTTCTTGACATGCTCCTCAGTGATGTGGAGAGTTCAATATTCTGAAAAGTAACAGAAACTTTCCACAGGTACAGCTCTGTGGATGAGCATCCATGTGTCTCAAAGATGGTGTGGACTTAGGGCCCCTCCTGTTCTCTCTTGTGGAGCCAGGTAGTACAGTCTCATAAGTCTCCACTTACCCGTGTCGTTGGGAAGAAATGTGCTCTCCTGACCCAAATACCAAGCCACGAGACTTGACAGTGAGTCAGTCTTCTGTCTCCACTCACCCCTCTGAGTGTCCATTAAGGCTCATCTCAACTGCCCCTCATTTGGTAAGCTTTCTTCCCTTCTGTGTTCACCAGCAGGGACAAGATGGAGAAAGGGACTGGTGGTCATGGACACTCGGGTCCTTTCCCACGACATGGACCTTGTGTTCTCTGTGGAGCATGGTACTGTTTATGCTCAGCCTTCAAAACCACACATTTGGAAACTAACTCTGCCTCCACTGGATATATGCTGGGATACCTAAGAGCTCACGTGTGGGATTAGGTGAGGATTAAAGAAATGATGAACAAAACCAATGAGCAGAGCATCTGTCATGGAAAAGGTCTCAAGAGAATGGGTCATTGCTGCGCTGATGTCTCCAAGTTACATGTGGATTTTCTATGAACTGTGAGATTTCTTGGGGAATCATGAGTAGATCTTCCCACTGTCAGGAACATCAAGAACACAGTCTGTCTTCAATGCTCATACATGAGTGGACATGATTGTCCTCAGAGTCTGTTAAATAACATATGTGATCGGACCAAGGCTGTTACTGGAGGGCTGTCCCTGCATTATTGACTTGTCTCATGTCCTTGTGTGCCCTGCAATAGCTCCAGCTCTGCCTGTTATCCCAGGCAGTTTATTAATAGCAGCCCCTCCATGCTCCAAAGCAATCTAGTTGGGATGATAAATATTACGATCACCCTAGTTTTGAGAGGCATCTCACCAGCTTGATTCCCAGAACCAGAGCTCCTCACCAGGGGCAGTGCACATACCGTACTCAGCGGGCATCAAGGGCAGAGGGCGGCCAGCTGCTGCATGTGACAGAAGTCCTGTATGCAGAAGAAATGCTCAGCAAACACAGCTGGCAAGAGACTGGAAGGGCAAGAATTGGTCTGTTCTTTCGTCTGTCTTTTCCTGGAAATAAACTTGGGAAGGATATTGGATGGGAATCTAAGAGGATGAGAAGCATTCACTGGAAAATCCTCTCTGGAATTTAGAATGATTGGCAGGACAATCCTGCATGGGTAGAACATTTCCAGAAAACAGCAATAAATCTAATAAACCCAAAACCAGAAATCAGAAACAAAACAAAACAAAACAAAAAATAAACAAAGTGGGCATGGGCTAATTAGCACATAACTGATTACCAGAAGTTTAGGGACTACCACGCTCTGGAATTCTAAATCTAGTTCATACACAGATGTCAACATATGAATGGCAGCTTAGCCCACATTGTAAGCATGGACAAAGTGGGCCTCCACTTCACCAACTCCCAGGCTCCTTTTCTTGAAATTTTTGCCGTGTCAGAGTTATGCTTTGTCCCTTCAATGTCACCATTTCCCTTGTGTCCCCTATCCTGTGCAAATCTAGGCAATTCGGCTTACTTCTGGGTCGATTTTTAAATATCCTGATAATACATTTTCTTCCAAATAATATTCTGACTTATGGAACAAAAGTACTATTCCCTATTAAAAGATTTTAGACTCCAGAAGACCCATTGGGAAGGCAACCTGGGACCAAGCAGTGCATCCTGGAGCTGTCTGGAGCAGGGCTAGCAAATGGTCAGAGAGCACAGGAAACCTGATCCGAATACCAGCTCCTCACTGTTGGCAGTGTGGCTTTGGACTTTTATATGTAATAATAAGAGCTGGCTCTTTGAGTTGCTTTGAAAAGTAAATAAGATCATATTTAGCATTTAATACTGAGCCTGGTTCAGAGAGCAGCATGAAGGCTAAGAGCAAGTGTTTTGGTATTTGCAGACACAGGGCTACCTTTGGATGAAGGGCAGTCAACTGGACACCCTGCTTCTGAGGAACAAGGGTAACTAACACTGCTTGCTCACAGTCTGCAATACAGTTGAAAGATTTACCTTAGTTCCTGGCATGATAAGCACCAAATTAGTTATGGCTGTCACGGTGGCCATTAGCGCTGTTGAGGGGGCTTACTCAACAATAGACACTGGCTTTGCTGTACCTGTCACTATGGCATCGGGGTTCCTGAATTCACCTGAGAGATGGTCTTTCTTCCCTCCATAATAATACTGACTGTTGAATCAGTGAATCATTTCATGCATTATTCACCTTAAAGGGAAACTTACTTGTGTTCGGGAGGACCACTGTGTTTCTTTAGGGACCCATCCTAACCTTGATTGTCCCAGTTGCTCCTTACCAAAGGTCACTTCTGTGCACCAGCCTGGTCTTACAGGGTAAATGGTTTGTGTTTAACATGCTGTCGAGAGAAGTTTAAAGCACCCAGGGAAGGCCTTGTTATGAAATAGGATTTCAACTCAGTTGCCACTAGTCACGTAGATGTACCCAAACTTGTGCTTTGATAGAAAAACAAACATTTGGTTAGCTCCTTGTACATATGTGGAGGAGAAGAGGAGAAAAAAAATAGGAATCTGACCTCTGGGCAGTCACTTTCCCAATCCTCCATTCTGGCTGGTGTTCAAGGACATAGAGGCTGGACACACCACACCTGCTTTGCCCTCCTTTCTTCTACATGAAAAGCCGGCCAGTGCCAGATATGGGACAGGAAACAAAGAGCACGGTGACTTCACTATGGCAGAGTTCCCCGAAGCACATTTTTCCAAAGAACTATACCTGAGTGTGACTTGCTTAGATTCCAATAATCTTTGAATTTTTATGATTGTAGTTACAGGTTTCCAAGAAAAAAAAAATCAAAAGTCAAACGAAGGCCTTTGGCTCTAGAGTACAGAAAAAGACAACAGCCAGGGCCTGGCATGCAGAGAGCAGGCTGCAAAGGTGACTCCTGGGGCTCAAGCCTGCAAATCATTGGGGTGGTGTAGCTGCCACCAACTCTAAGCACTGATAGGTCACAGAACCCTTGTGGGGTGGGACTGCATGCCAAAGTGACACGTGAAAACCAGTAAGGTAAACAGCTGAGAAGATGATGTGTGGATGCTGTGGCGCTGAGGCCAATGAGCTGACTCTGTTCTCCGGCAGGGCCCTCGCCTGCTTGACAAAACTCGCTAAGGGAAACCAGTGACGCCAATTCTCATTTTCATCCTCTTTCCTTTCTGTTCACAGGTGGTGGCGGCGGCAGTGGTGGCCACACATGCAGTGCATGCGTGTGTGTGTGTGTGTGGTGTGTGTGTGCGTGTGTGCGTGTCACACACATGCAGGTGTCTGCAGAAGCCAGATGAGGGCACCACGTTCCCCAGAGCTGGTGTTACAGGTGGCTGTGAGCTCTCTGACATGGGTGCTGGGAAAAACTCAGGTTGTCTGGAAGAGCAGCAAGCACTCTTAGCCACTAAGCCATCTCTCCAAAAGCCCTTGCTTTTGATTTTTGAGACAGAGCATTGGTCATACCCCTGATTAGCCTGAAACTTTTAGCGGTTCTCCTGCTTCACATTCCAAGATGCTGAGATTGCAGGTATGTGCGTGGATTATTTTACATATTAAACTTCAGTATTTACTAGTCCTGGGGGTTGAGAGCAAGGCCTGGCACATGGTAGACAAGCATTCGACCACGGGGTTATATCTACAGCTCTTGCCTACACCGTTTAACTTGTTATTTTAATCACTTGTGTGTTTTCACAAGCGAGCAGGGAGTCACTGCAAGGTAGGCCTATATCCTATTCACTTTATATTTCTAGTGCCCGGCACACTCAGAAATTCAATGAGAATTGGTGAAATGTGCACAAGTTAGAACTTTGACTAAAAAGCTTGCATTATAAACTAGTGTCCGATGTGTTGGCGCCATCAATGACTCTGTCCCCTTTCAACAGAGAGCCTTACTTCCAATCTACACGCATTAAGTTTTTCAAGCATCCACAGAACATGGTTTAAATATCTACCCCGTGCCAGCTACAGAGGGGGCTGTGCAGATGGAAAACATTTTCTCCCTTCCCTTTGCAAGATTAGTCTCTGTCATGAACCACACTGTATACTCAGAAGCCACCCTAATAAATATCACTGGGTTTATTTGATAGCTTTGGCTGACATTCGAAACAGAAAATCAGTCCAACCCCAGTGCAGTTAATATCGGTTCTAGAGCCCCAAGCCTCAGTGGGCCAATGTTTTCATCATATGGAGACAATCTGAATTTTACTGCCACCAAGAAACAAAGGCAATATCGACTGCGAGAATTAGGAATGCAGATCAGCTTTCACGGCACTGTTTGGCGATTATGAAAGTACACTTCCGTGTCGCCGCGGAAAGCATTTCTAGTAGCTCAACGATGGTGCTGGTGTGTGGGGAGTGTGGCGGCCTCAGTGGCCTCCCTGCCTTTGATCTTTTGAGTGTCTGAAGTTGTGAGATTTTGCATGCTATAATAATAATATGGGAAAATGTACAACCACTATAAAAAGACATTTCTCCATTAGTCCAGGAATAATCTCTTATAACAAAACCACCTGACAGAACCATGTGGGCACAGATCGCCCATATGAAGACCAAAGATATTTTTACAACTGGGGATTATTTTCTTCCCTTTGTACAAATCCATATGGTGCCGATTCACCCGTCAGTCATTTGCAGTGCTGTCTCATTCAACTCCAAGAATAGAACAGAAAATGTTTGTTCCCCATTTCTATAAAAATAAAACTTGGTATTAGTCATTCTATTTTTCCACAGGCATGTTTCTCTATGTAATGGCATGTCACCTTGACTGGAAATGAATGCTAGGTGTGAATAAAGTCACAATGAAATACGGGACACACTCTGCTTGATCCTTCCTCCACTCTTGGCTGCTTCCTCTTCTAGAATCAATTGTCTACTTCTCCCTTCAGAGGATGATACTTGCTCCGCTGTGAAACGTTCATCTGCCTGAGGAGTGTCATAGCCATCTGGGGACACTGGACTTCAGCATCTTCCCCAGTCAATCTATCTGGCTGTCCATTCATCTTCCTACCCACCCATCCTTCTATTCATCACCCAATAGAGAGTGGCTGAAGAGTGTGTCCACTCTGTGTTGGGCATCCTTTCCTAGGGGGCGTCTGGCTGTGATGTATGTGCTTCCAGAAATAAAATGGGGAGAGAGGAGGTAGGAACATTCTACTAGCATACCTATCTAAGAAGAGCAGAGTGCTTCTATCCAGAGAGTGACCTTCCACTAACAAGTAGGGGTAGACTCTAACAGACTCATTTCTTTCCTGAGTCCTGTCCAGAGGTTTCATCTGCTAGCTAAAGGAATTCTAAGTATGATCAAATAAGCCAGCCCAAATAAGGCATTTGGACTATAGGAGACAGTGGTTTGGGAGTGGGAGACAGCTTGAGCACATGTATCACGGAGATAATCCATCCTAAAGCCATACAAATCCTTTAGTCCAAACAGAAGGGAGGAGGAGAGTCATTGCTCTCACTTAGGGAATCTCAAACTCACTACAGTGCCTGAAAATCCATGAGGGAGCAGCAGCAGCTGCCACTGCTACATCAGTCCCAGTCCTGCTGAAGACAGTGCTAGGTTTCTAGATGAGATCGGGGCAGTTTCACTGGAGCTCAGCCTTGTGGAGTCCGAGCTCCGAGATGAGTTAGTGCTGAAATGAACAGTGCAAAGCAAAGATCCTATTTAAACAACAGTAAAACTTCCTATGAAATCTACTGTCATCAAGCACAATGCTTCTCTCCAGCTTGGGCAAACCTCTGGCAGGTGGTACCTTGGAGCTCTGTGAAAACTGCCCTGTAGGACTTCGTGCACTGTTGACCTAGGATCCTTAACAGTAGAGTCCTGTAAGGGAGTAGGGTGTAGAGAGAGGATGGGGGAGGACCAGAGGGAGCCTGGATTCTAGCACTCGTTCTACGACGAACCAGCGTATAGTTTTGAAACACGGGAAACTGCTGTGTTAGCGTTGTCATGGCTATAAAACCAGGAGACTAAATAAGTTGTATCTCTATCTAGCGCTCTAGGATTTATAACACATCAAACACACAATACATTCCATGAAGAGGTAAAAGCAGGAAGAAAATCATGACAGCAGCACACAGTAGGACCTGTCGAGTTCTTCAGGAATATCCCTGAAGACTTCCTTAGAAACGACATTTTGTTTCCCCCAAACTCAGGAGACTTTATTTGCACAATTCTTTTACTAGTGCTCTCCACTCTTCACCTTGTGTCCTTATTGTTGACACACACATCTTGCCTCCTCATGAACTCTAAGCTCCTTCAAAACATGGCCCATCTTTTGATCTCTTGCCATGCCTAGCCCTGGATCCACAAATACTTGGTGAATGAATCAATGGTTCTGCGGAGAGTGCCTGATTAGCTCCTCTTCCAAATAATTATTCTTTCTACTTCAAAGATAAAATTGAGACCCAAACACTTCAACTTATTTATCTCAGTTTACAGAATTGAAGTCTCAGTTCCAAAGTACTTAGAGTGATGAACTGTTCTTTTAGCAAACCTCCACAGACATCCATTCTAATGACTATTCCACTAATATCCAAAGTTTGAGGAACAGTAATAATAAAAACAACCATAATGATAATATCAACTATGCCAAGAACAATAATAATTGTGTCGTCTTTATTTTTTAGTTGAGTCACCTTTCCAGTTCAGAAACATGGTCTTTGGGGGAATATTTCAGATCTAAACCGAATAAAATCAGAAATATTTTTTCTTATATTATTGTTCCACAATTAAGTATTTTTTTAAAAATATGATAACTCTGTAACAGTGATGACCTCTATATGTGGTATCTTCTTATTCGTTCACTGGGCAAATATTAGACATCATGACTCAGGTATAATATGATATAGCAAAGATATACAGATGAGAATAATATAGCCCCTCCAAAGGCTGACAGAGCAGAAGATGAAATGAAGTTATGAAGACAGCAGCTGGGTACAGCATGGGGCTCCGAATGCAGACAGACTCTCACTTTTCAGGACACAAGCTGTACCTGACTGTCAGCTATGACCTTGAGTCATCTCACTTATTCTACAGGGAATTATTGATGCTTAAGACCGAATGTCAAAAATATAAAGACATGGGCCATGAGGTATTCCAACAGAGACTCTTCTTTTGTGACATAGCCATCTTATTCAAGTCAGGAAAATTCAAACAAAGGAGAGATGGTCTGTCTACATTCCCGTTTGTTTTGAGCATGCAGAGATTCTGTGGTGGTTGGTGCCCCCAAGACCTAACTCTGTGAGATGTGTGTCCCTGTCGACCAGATCCCCTCATTCCCACTCTCCAACACAAATATTTTCAGCTCACATTTCCAATAGTGATAATTGCAACCTCTTGAGAGGGGTTTTTACATTTTTTCCTCAAAGACCCCCTTTTTTTGTCTGTTAAAGTCTAAAGAGTCCTCCTCAGAATAGTTTTAAGATAATAAAATATAGGGTATTTAAAGATATACACATATATTTATGCAAATCGTAATAAAAGCATCTGAATAATGCTAGCACTAAAGAATATGATGGTTTTGAGGTTGTGTCAGTGATGGTTTAGGATATATGAATTAACATAACATCAAAATAGCTTTTGATTCTACACAACTGTGTTAGAACTACGATTATCCGATGCATTTATTACTAGGATGGGCTATTTTAACTACTGACCAGGAGAATACAAGTTGAAATTCTTACCCCGTTTGAGCCCATTCTAGCACACAGTGTTTCCTGGATTATCATAAGACTTCTAAAGTAAAAAAAGAAAAACTGAATCTTTCAAAACCTGCCCTCTAAATTAGGCATGGTGCTTTTCACCTACATTTCTAGTAGTCAAGAAGCTGAGACTAGAGAGCCAGGTCTGTGAATTCTGGTCTAGCCTGAGTTAGACAGCAAAAGCTTGCATAACAACAACAATAGAAAACCTGCCCTCTCAAAATACTACAGAGCAAATTAGTCTCATTAAATTCTCCAGTTTCTCTTAAATGAAGTTTTCCATCTGAAAACATTGAATGTTATTTCCAAATTTTCATTGACATCTCTTTCTTATTCACCAGCAGGAATTTCTTAACTTTCAAACTAAACAATGAAAAATCAGAACATGAGCAAGTATTCCAAACTATTATAATGAACTTGCATAGTCCCCTGGGACTGGAGGAAAAGCCCACAGCAGTGCTTTGACATCATCTATGACATGCTCATTCATTTGGAAAAAAAAATCTGTCAGACTTAGTATTTCTAATGTTTAAGCACTAAGATATCTTTGTGAAAAGAACTGATGTTTTAATGTTCATTTGACTTTCTTACTAAAATAACCATTTTAAAGCATTAAGAGATTAGGAAAATTAAGGCAAAGAAAGCAAGAAAGGAAAGATGGAAAGGAGGGAGGAAGGGAGAGAGAAGGGGAAAGGGAGGGAGGGAAAGAGGGAGGGGAAAGAAAAAAGAAAAGAGAAAGAAGGAAAGAAAGAAAGAAAGAAAGAAAGAAAGAAAGAAAGAAAGAAAGAAAGAAAGAAGGAAAGGAAAGACAGACTGATCACAAGAGCAGATGATGGAGTTTGTCGTTTGTTTATCTTCTGGTAGATATGTGTATTTGAAGCAATTGGAGGCCATATCTCCTAGGAGATAAAGGGCAGTCTTCTATCCCAGCTCTAAATTAGGTGTAGCTGGATCTTGGTGGATTCAGACCAGATACAGTTTGTTACTTAACAGTTCTGGTATGGGAAATAAAATATTGAATAAGAAACAGTCTCCATCCTCAAGGACCATTTGAAAGTGAGTGGTACTCAGCTGGATGGAGAAGTATGTAGTCTCAGTGTAGGGTGAAGTCAAGAAAAGATTTGAACTACTGTAACGAATAGACTTCTGTTGTCAAGCAGCCTTGATAATAAGGCAAAATTCTCACTACACTTCAGAGTGTTCTGGATTATGATTCTCATCAAATATCTTTGGTTTTTCCTATAATACCGAGTTCTTTTTTTTATAGAGATTAAATTAAATTTTATTTGCAAAATGCTTTCATTTGAATTATCACATGTCTGCCTTTGCTCAGAGTACCGCAAACATACAATATCACATGAGGTTACTCTAGCCATTGCCTCATCCATTAACAATAAAGATGAAATCACAGATTAATTTTTGTTTTTTCACTGCAAATGCATAAATACATATTCTGTAATAATCACAGACTTTACAATTAGATGATAACTAAATATAATGCTAAACCTATAGACAATTTAGTCAATAGTGGCCTGTCACAAGAATGCTGTTTCCTAAAAGTACTTCAAGAAAATCAAAGATAATGAATCCTTAATGTTTAAGTTATCATTGTTAAATCAGTAAAACTCTATAGCCTTCTTGGAATGAGTAGCCAGAAGGCAACAATAGGCTTTTCCAGGAATGTACACCCTCATTTTTCTCTAATGAAGCTCAATTCATCTGCAGCTTCAGTGAAGAGTGAACACCTCTTTTCTTACAGAGATAAATGAAAGGAAGTCATTGACCGGTTTTTCCTTTCCTGTTTCTGAATGCTAGCATAATGAATTGCTTGGCTCTTATATGCTGCACTGTAATTATGCAGAGTGAAAAATTGTTTCTTAAGGTTGGCTTTAGGTGCTGCACCTGACGCATAATACAGAAACTCAGAGAGGAGAACAGTTTTCACTTTCGTTTTTCATTTGAACACTGCCTGGCCCATTAGCTCTAACAACTTATTGGCTAATTCTTACATCTTAATTTAAAATTTCCTGCTTTATGGAAATGTCTGCTGGATATTATGGGCCTGTAGGCTGAAGATGGATGCCCCAACGGTACAGAAGAACTTTGAGTGACTGTACAGGCAGCAAGATGTCTCTGTCATTTCTAGAGTTTTGGAAGTTGCTTATTTCTTGTTTACTTAGGTAATTTTATATTACCTAATATTCTGAAGTCTTTGATAGAGTTGAAGAATAGATATATAGTTATAGTTTTCCTTTATTATGATAAAAGATAAAATAGATATAAATATTGTAACTGTAATTCTTGCTTGATAACTGTTTTGTTATATGTAATTTTACTATGTTAAAGTTAAAGCCTTCCTTTTTGTTTAAACAGAAAAGGGGAAATGGTGTAGGAGGGCCTTCTGTTTATATGTTGCTTTCATTGGTTGAATAAAGAAACTGCCTTGGCCTTTTGATAGGGCAGAACTTAGGTAGGCAGAGTAGATAGAACTGAATACTGGGAAGAAGGGCAGAGTGGCAGAACACCATGGATCTCCTGCCTGGGACAGATACTGGTTAGAATCTTACTGAGTTCTTAAAGGAACCTTCTCTCCATTACTGTGGCAACCTATATACTTGCAGAGTGTATATCCCATCTATGTGACATTCCGTAGGCAGCACTTTCTCAATACCTACTTAGAAACACCTGAATGAAGGTCAAGGAGGGTGGGCTTGGAACTGAAGGTCTGCAGCAGCTTGACTGGTGACATTCTTTGTGTGTGTAAGTACCCATGTGTGTGTAGGAGGGGGTAGAAGGCTACTTCAGGTGTTGGTTTTCAGATGCCAGCCACCGTGATTTTTGAGACAGCATCTCTCATTGGCCTCATGCTTACCAAAAAAGTGAGGCTGGATAACTGTCAAGCACAGGGATCTACTTTTCTCTATCTCCTCAACTACAAAGGTACAAGCACACTATGCCCTATGGTTCTAGGGGTTGAACTCAAGGTAAATTCCTTACCAACAGAGCCATCTATCCATCCCATCCATGTGATATTCTGAAAGCCTGAAGTCTTGATAAATCTATCTGTAAAATGGGGATGATGGTGATGATGATAATAATAATAGCTAGGATTGTTGTAAAAACTTCATGATATCTACAAAATATTTAGCAAAATCACATTTGAAGCAGCTGTTCTTACAGAGGCAAGAATGTAGAACTGAAGTCCAAGGTGGGGTGAAGCACAAGGATGCATTCTCTTCTTCTCAGTGTGAAGAATGAACTCAGGAGAAACAGGAGGCTTTCCGGGGAAACATGTGAGCATGGAAACCAAGTCGCCTTCCTTTGCCAGGTTAAGCTTTTGTCACAATATGGAGATAATACTCTTCTAGATCAAGAAAGTATTAATATGATTTCATTGTCTGAAACTAAGCACCATTTCTGTCTTCCTCCTCCAAAGTTTAAGAGGAAATGAAACTCAAAAAGGTTGGTAATTTGTTGGGATGAAGCTTTGGATACACATACCTGAAATCCATACCTCTGTGTCACGCAAAGGTTTCCTATGAAACAGTTTGAGTAATCTCTTTTGAGTAGAGAATCTGGTCCCAAGGCATGAAGCATGCTCTCGTTCAAGAGGCTGGTGCAGCTGCAGCTCTCAAATACACTTAAGGCTCAGTATGTTTTCATGTGTTTAGTCTAAGAAATATAGCATGAGCATGTAACTAATACACCATTTGGATATACACCTAAATCACTATGAAAAGCACACATATATTTCTATCATTATTATGCAAAGACGTTCAATAGGTATCTGTGAGATGTACGCTTACATGATTGAAAGAATGGTTGTATTTGTAGCTATTCAATGTTATGGTTACACAAACACACTTATTAATACCTGAAGTTTTGATGTGATTTTTATCATCTGTTATGAGGCATGCACTCACCAAATGTTGCTGAATTGTAGGTTTTCAAATGAGTAATAGGGGGAAAAAAGTTTTCTTGGAAAGCTGATGGCATTTAGATTCCTAGCAGAGATGATTGGTGGAAAAATTTCATTTTTACGGCTGCTCGATTCTTATTAAATATAAGTCTATCTATCAGCTTTTCCACAATGCAACCATTATAATTAGAGACCATAATGGCGATCATGTCACAATGTCAAATAACTGTGGTAAAGCAGTTAGAGACAAGCGCTTTTGCATGGGTAAAGAGATGAGCTTCCTTTCAGCTTTGAGTCACAGCTACAGAAGCAGGTTGGATGTTACTTTTAAGGCAGAAAATATCTCAATTGGACAATGCCAACAGCATTTCACATGAACTGGTCAGGAGGCCACCTGCCCAATGTCTTCCCTCCCATCTGCTCTGATACTGAAGACATTACAATAGAGGAGAATGGTAGGCTGGGGCGTGCATGAGCCCACATCGTGAGAATCATGTTTGCTTGGAGTGTATTTGTGTTCTTGGCCTCCTGTTCTTCAAGACCCCCCCCCAGAGAATTTCCCTAAATCTACGCATTCCCTTCATTTCTAATTCCCTTGCATGAAAAAATCAGAAAAAAAGCTTTTTAGTGAACTCTTTCCACAAGTATGTCCTCTTACTAGGGCATTGTACCAGCCAAAATGCTCTTACTGTAAGTTTTTGTTTTTAAATTTCAATGTGATCTTTAAAAAAAAAGAGAGAGACAGAGATGGGCTACGGTTTATTTGATTATCTGAAAGGAGTTGGGGGTGAGAGGTGCTAAGCCACCCTAAACTAAAAAGCAGCAGTTGAGGCTCTGGGTCTTGGATGAGAGGTGATAAATCTTAGGCTATTTCCCAGTCTTCTCTGGGTGAGTCCTTTCTCTCTCCCGTGCTATGCCTTATTCTTACAGCAGTGTACTTGGTTCCGTGAAGACCCCAAATAAATCTCTCCCCTCCCACAGAGCTCCTTCAGCATCCGGGCACCACACACAGCTCTAGACAGTAAGTAGGAGTGTGACAGAAACCAACCCTGCTTTACGCGGGGGAGGGTGGATACACACAGTGACCTCACTCTTCTCCCAGACACTAAGGAATCTCGATTTTGTCCTTGAAACCCTCTTTTCTTTGATTCAAGGGCACCAAACATTCAGCAGAGTACAGTGGCCCTAGAAAAATGTAGATGTAAATGCTTTCAAGGTCTCATTCATGCCCACATGGGCAGCTCCCTGAGCCTCCTGTAATCCGCCTTGTGAGCTTGAAGTCATGCTTTCTTGTCAAAACTACCTTGGCTTTCCTTTCTCTGAGGCATCTATCCCTAGCCCAGTGGGCCCCAGGCTTTCTCAATCACAGGGACAAATAACTTTTCCAGAATGAGATGGCTCTGGGATCTCCAGAGTGGGTTCCAAAGCCTCAATCTGAGCCTCTCCTCAAGCCCTCACATACAATAGTGAGCTGGATGGTGGATGAACCAAAGAGAGCAGAGACAGGATCTGCCAAGGCTGACACCTCTAAATGGCTAAATGACACCTAATGAGGACACCTGGCTACTTAGAATTCATCACTGCCAGTTACCCTCTGTAAGAACAAGGCATCTTTCTTCTGTGAACATTTAGAGCATGTACTCTCAGAGTCTTCTCTGAAGATAAAGACAGAAATAAATCCCAATAGCCAGGAATCCAACTCTAGTTGGGAAGGACTAGGTTTACTCATCTCTGAACTCTTAGAGATAGATGCCTGACTCTTGTTCTTGTTAGCATGTCTTAGACTCCGGCTATCACTGAAACAGCTTATTCCACATCTCTGCTTTTAAAAGCTCCAATCCCCAAAGTGTTACTGATTATGCAGAGGCCTTGAACTTAACACTTGAGACATGCTTATAATAATGTTTGGTCCTGCTGATGAAGCAGCAGTAAAAACAAACAGAAACAGATATTATTCTTGGTGAAGCGTCAAGGAACCCCGTTCTTTCTCTTCCACTCTTCCCTCTGTTTGGTTTCCCCTTCTTCCATCTCCTAAAAGTGTAATAATTGCTTGAGCTGAGTCAACAGGTGAAGCTAGCTACAAGAAGCGGAAGTTGAGCTCACTAATCATAGCTTTCTGCTCTCCTTACTTCAGGCAATTCCAATTCTAGCAAAACTAGAAGCAATCCCTCTGGGTGACATATCTCTTCATAAGTCTCAAAACTGTGTTTTCCAGAGGGGGAAGGGTACAGAAGCTTTAACAGGCATTTTGTAGCCACTTGGGAAACTGGTGTAAGCACATGGAGGTGTCACTTATTTCTGAGTTTGCATGCTGCCCCCTTCTGGCTTCTAGACCCAGGCTTGTCAGCACATCAACTGCATTTATCTCAACCCCACACCTGTGGTGTACCTGGGACCACAGAAAAGAGTGTTGAAAATGTTCAGGGCATCTCATCAAATGTATATCCTTGAGGCTAGCCAGAGGAAATAGACTCATTTCCCCTCTGACTCCTGGTTCTCATTGGAGGCTGCCCACCATCACAGAATCCCACTTCACATTCTTGCTGCGTGAAACATCTCCTTCTCCACCCTCTTAACTCCCACACGGCTCTGGGACTCATCTCTATAAATTAATGCCCCACCAAGGGCTGGTCCTGCTGATGTGCTGGACAGTCAAGGGGATTTTCCTACTAGATGTGGTGGCAATGGCAAATATGCTAAATTGGTGGGTTAGTGTTGCAACGAATGGTCTAAGGACCATTTTTTTAGCCCGATATGTGAACAGGTTTGGTTTTACACATTATTAAGTCCATGTGTACGATTCTTAGAGACAAGAGAGTCATGTGATAGGAGGAGACGCAGGTAATTGAAGAAGCAGATGCCACCATAGATCAAACTTATAATTACACGTCTTCCTCTTCTCAGCAATTCATCTTACATGCTGGTCCTTTGTGGAATTTGTCAGAAGCCCAATACCGGGCACATTTTCTTGGGTTGAAATAATTCATTACTGGTCTTCTAACTGCTTAACAGGGTCTAATGCTAAGCCCTTGCCTGCCACCTGGCACACATGCTGTCACAGCCCTGGGGCACAGACGTGGCTGGCCCAGGCTGCACAGTGCCTGGGAGATTGCAGTGTCTCATAGTTCGCCCTTCACCCAGGCAGACCAGTTAGCTCATGTCCGTAGGACCCAGGACTCAGCTCGGGATTCAGCACTATTCTCTTGAATCAGAAGAGAGTTATGAGTTATTTTAAAACAGCTAGAGCTAGCGTTATTTTAAAATATTTAAATGCCTATGATTTGTTTAAACTATGCTGTACATGGTTTGAGAAAATCTAGAGCTCTGGCTAGCTATTGTGAGACTTAGAGAGAATGAACATTGGACTACCTCTCTCCAGAAAACTGATAGCAGGAAACAGTAGATAATCAAAACACTATGTGTACATATATATGCCTACAGTCCCCTGCCTTTATCCATAAATATACCTATATTTGAAAAGCCACAAATGTATCAGACTATACAAAGTGAATGTGTTCAGATTCTTACTTAGTCAATACCAACACACCCAGTATGGCTTTAGAGTTGACTGGCAAGAAGAAATGAGCTATAGAAGACAGACAAAGGCTCCTAATAAAACTGCCAGGCCTGTAGGCAGGCTCAGCTGTGCCAATCTGATGACCTGAGTTTGAGCTCAGGATCCCACTGTGAAAGGACAGAAGTGATCACCTAGAGTTTTTCTCCGATCTCCACATATGGACCCCCCCCACATCCCACACCAATACTCAGCACATCTACTGCTTGTCATGACCTTTAAAAAATGCCCTGTGCGATTGTTCACTTTAGTCAAAGGGCAAAAATGTGATATTTTCCTATATCCATGGTAGAGCTACGCACACATTCTTCTTAATGACGAAAGAACACATTCATCTGATTAAAAGAAAGTGGGTCACTTAAATTCTCCATGGTGATATGCAAAGTGAGTAGCTTTCTCATAACTTCCTTATCTTGCTTGGCCAGGCCCAAGATTTGGGATAAGGACAGTGCTGAAACTTAGGTGCCACCAAGGGACGAGCCAACTATGAACTGCCAATGAATGGGTCACCACTACTAGGAAGTATTAGGAATGGGCTCAGAGAAGTGCCGTTCAGATAATGCACCTGGTTACCTGTACCTGCATGTCATCCTGAAGAGCCCCCTACTCTGTATGTTCCCCACACCAAGAAAAGCACTTCTTACAGAAGATGGGGGGAGACACGAAGATCAGCCCTTGAGGACTGGCCCAAACAGGACCAGCCCTTTATCAGAGTTACTCAGTCCCTTTGGCTTTTCCGGGAAGATGGAACTGATTAAGCAATGTTAATTTAATCATAACTAATCAACATGGGAAAAAATTACATAACCAACTTCAAAATTGTGAATCAAAGATGGAAAACCCCAGGAAAATAGCTGTTTTGTCGTCTCTCCTGCCCACACAAAATTTTCACCTCAAAAATAGACAGGGAGAAATCTATAAGTTTGACGATTAAATAAAAACGAACTACAAACCAACATTGCCTGGAAACGGTTATATTTAGTGTAAAGTTCTCCAATTTATATTTTTTAACTATTCAGTCCAGGCTGGCCTGGAACTCACAATCCTCCTGCCTCAGTCTCTTGAGTGCTGGGGTGAAATTGTATGTTTTTAATCAAAATTGAGAGAGTTTAGAATTCATCCTGTCGAGGGTTCTGAAAGACAAACCTGCTTTTAATTCATCAATAAAGGTAAAAATAATTCAAGTTCGTTTTAAAATTGCTGCCTTGTTTCTTTCCTTTTCTCTTTCAGAGAGTCTAAAGGCGCAATGATAGCTCAACCATGAGGCTATATCCACTTGGTCACATGCGTAAGAAATCAAGACCATGCCCAAGTGAGCTTTGGCTTCCTGATCAGAGGGAGCACATTAACGTGGTAGGTAGGTGAACAATATGCAAAACCTGCTTCCTAAACAAGTCCATGATATTTGACCGTCAATGTAATGGAAATCATCAAGAGGTACCCGTATGACAATTCTTAGGTACTGGTGTTATTTTACAAAGAAAGAGCCCGGTGGAGTTTAAAGGTCTCTGCTTTCCACCTACGCAGAATTCAGTAGGTTAATCTACCTGGCGGTCACAGCCATACGCAAACAACCCGGGAGAACTCAGGAGGGCACACACTCCGTGCTTCTTTGCTTACCAGCCCCACAGACCTAAATCCACCTTAGTTGCCTTGGGAAGGCAGAAGGCAGAAACCTGTGCGCATCAGATCACTCGTGACAAGCCGCTTACCTGCAATGACTGGATGGAAGCCTCCTCCTGGAGTCCCTTGTGCACTCCTTGTCGCTCTCCTCTGTGTGAATGACACGATTCACAGCGGGGCGTGCACAGGATCGCCTGGGGCGGCCGCAGCCTGGTTCCGCAGGAGACCCGGGAAGCAGCGGGTGTGTGTGGAACGAGCTGAGCCTAGCGGAGCGCGCAGAGGGCGGAGCGCGTCCCGGCCGCGCCTGCAGATGTGGAAGGAGCTGGAGACAGCACTGAGTCCTCTTGGCGCTGCGCTGCGTGGGGATATTATCACAGACTGGGATTTCTATTGGTTCGGAACACCAAACAAATCACACCAGCCACCCCCTCCTTCTTCGCTTCACTCAGCTCTCGCTTCTCTTCAAACCCACAAACATTGCAGCCACACACACTCCAGTCGCTCGCCCTGTTTCTCCCTTCTTTGCAGACTGGGGATTTACAACCTTGTGGGCAGCTCTTCACATTTTGTTTAGCCGACTTCCAATGCTAAACATGTCATGTAGAAAAGAAATCCACCATTCTCTTAGCCCGCAAAACCCACTCTTGCCTTCAGATCTCCCTTTTGGATGGACTCAAAATGTGAAAATGTGAAGAATGTAGAAACACACACACTCAGGCACGCATGCACGCACGCACACGCGCACATAGAACCAGGCTCCTTTTGTTTTGAGTAATTGAGGCTGATGAAATTAAAGGCAAGCTGAACCCCATGTCAAAAATGAGTTTAGCTAATGAATTCAGTGTAAAATACCCAACGTTTCGGTTTGTTTTCTCTTCCACATACTGCATTAGTCATATTATCCCCCTTTTCTCCCCTTTTTGAATGCAGACATCTCTCATAGGAATCAGACTCTTCAGCATCCAGAGAACGTAGACCGATTTTTTGTATACTTGGGCTGTGCATGCGAGACCAGTACACCGTGATGCTAGCTGGATGCTGACTTCTTTTCTGCAGGATTATTTGGTCTCCATGACCCCTTCAGCAAAGAAATTCTGTGTGACTCTGACAAAGGTTCCTGGGTGAAAAATTCTCATCTGCATATGTGCACAGAAATAAACCTTTGCCCCCCCGCCCCCAATTGGGAAAAGGCCCAAGAGGAATCCTAGACCTTAGTTGCTGAGCTGGGAGAATTAAAATAAAATAAGATTTTACTGTATTTTATAAAACACTGGAGAGTCTCCAATGGTCTTTCCTCCCCAAAAAGTTTCAATGATGCTCCTGGAAATTTGAATGACAGTTTTCTCGGCAGAAACCACAGAGCTCCATTTTGATTTTTGACTTGACAGTTTCTTTCCCAGAATTGTTACACTTCTGTTTACCTTCTTAAAATCTGGCAGTCTGGCTTCAGGCAAACCAGAACATAATCACTTCAGAATCACAGAACGCAATAAGTTTTTGAAATCTGTTGCCAGCAAGCATCTTACCTGCTTTCTCTCTGCCTTTGGACACATTTTAAGAATCCTGAATGGCAAAGCTGTTTTTCAGAAGGGGTCAACCTAGAGTCATCCAAAAATTGCCAGAGTTTTCAGGGGAAGAAAAAGCACCAAGCGCCTTGCTGAAGGTGAGAGCAAGCATAACTGAACATGAGGCAACGGGTCTCTCTTCTGTTATCTTGGAGTTACCAAACCAAAGGAAGCTAAAGAGCTAACACAGCAGATTCTGACCACTGCCCACCCTTTGCCCAGAAGAGCTAACAACATGGACTCAAACATCTAACCTGATAGTCATTCCTACCCATTATTATAGGACTGGTCATATATGCAAATAATTTATCAACCCCTTGTTTTAGAGTTGCCTTTCAGGATGAATACAAATAGGGATCACCTACAAGTAATGACAAAATAACAACAGTAATAATAACCAATAAAGCAAGTTGTTTTATGTTGCTTATTAATTCAGGGCTCATTATAGCTTTTCATATCACTAGAAGGACAGTGTCAGTGAAGTCATAAATAATGTAAAGGCACAGATAATGTGACTATATGCTTAGAACTTGGAAGGCCAAGGCAGGAGGACCTTGAGTCCCAGGCTTGCCTGGGCTACATATCAAAACATTGCTACTCTCTGTCCCAACCAAAAAACAAAAAAAGAAAAGAAAAATAAAAAGAAAGAAAGAAAGAAAAGAAAAGAGGAAGGGACAGAGGGAGAGAGAGATAGAAGGAGGGAAGATGGAAGGAAGCAAGAAAGGAAAGAAAAAGCACGGATAAATCTTCAATTTCCTTTCAGGTAATATTTCAAATTTCTCTTTCTTGCAGTTAATGAAGAGCAAAAGCCGATGATTTAAGGGGCACTACTTGTGCCTAATCAGTTATGCAATTAGTGAAAAATAAATCAGTATATATTCCTTACTCTTCTGATCATTTACTACTTTAAAAGACAGTTTTTTCCCCTAAGATAATCCCCATATGCTACAGTTCATTAAGCCTTACTTGTTGTAAATGCATGGACATTAGAACAAATAAAACTCTTGCATCTTGGTAGGAACAATACCGAGTAGGCTGCAGCACAGATTAAGGACCAAGCACTCCTATTTTATTTTCTACTCTACTTTGCTGTTCCCCTCTTTACTTCCATATGCTATACTATTTTTTTTAAAAAATCAGGAGACCTTGAAAACTTGGCATGCATCCAAGAGAGCTGCCGATAAGAAAATGATTATGCATGCTACAATTTATAAGGGATACTGCAGAGCACGGGGGCGGTCCCATCTTAGGGATAGAACTTGTGGCAAAGCAATAGCATGTTTCCAATTATTAAAAATGGGGGAAATACACTTACAATCCGTGTAATGTTTTAAGTGTATTGTCATTTTCATCAATATCTCCTTTAGGCGTGTGCGCATGCATATGTATGTTCACACCTCTGGGTGCAGAGGTGTGTGAGTATACATATGTGTGTGTGTGCGCGCATGCATGCACATTGAAGTCCGGGTCTCACCCAACAGGCTAGGCAAGTGACACCCAGGGCTCCCCCTCCCCCGTCTTCTTCCGCACTGGGCACTGGGATGATTACAAGCCTGCACCACTTATCTGGCCTTTCTTTTTCTTTCTTTCTTTTTTTTTTATTTACAGGGGTGCTGAAGATCATATTTATGTCTTTGAGCTTTCTCAGAAAGCACTATCGCCACTGAACTGTCCTGAACTACATCCCAAGTCCATTCATTAGTGTTTTCTTGTTTGAGTCTTGGTTTATGTAAACCACAGATAAACATTTGGACCTGACCTGGTCATGATAGTGGTATGAAAAGATGTAGAAAATCTTAAATGAATGCCAAGCCTTGGGTTCTTCTAAGGAGAAAAACAAACAAACAAAAACAATAGCAAACAAAGTTCACACAACTGAAAGGCTTCTTACAGTTAACGTTTTCAGCAGCCCTTTTAGAAAGGATGCTGTCTGGGGGAACTGGAGATTTTGATGAAAGTGACTGATGGGTCAGGAAAGGACTCAGTCATCTAAATAGATTATGAAGGCATCGCTAGAAAGTCAGACAAGATAGCCTAAGGTTTATTTCACCCTGAAATATCTGTGACTCTATCATTGCACTTAAATATTACTAAGGAGTGTACTATTTCATTGAGTGATTTTCATATCAATAAACTAAAAAGTTTACAACTTGTGATCTAAGTAGATGTAGTCATGGGGTACAGATGATTATTGATGGCATTTTGACCCTCTTAGGCAATATTTATATTTCTTTGAGGAATATATATATATATAATACATGTATATAATTTATAACTCTGCTATACAAAGATAGGAAAGGGTCATGTGATCAGGAAGCTGAAGATGGACTTTGCATTGTTAGTGTTAAACTTCCCTTTTGGAGCTTTGTCTGTTCCTGCTCAGCTACACACTAGATGCTTTCTTAATGATAAGAAATAACCCCCTTTCTATCTCTTTATTAATCAAAGACTTTCTTTTCATCCATACATTTGCTGATGGATCCATAAATGGTGGCCTGCTCCTTTTATAGCTATAGATACCATCCTTAGATTATCATAAATGCTTAAGTCTAAAGTTGTTAAAAATCCTTTCAATATGGAGAGCTTTAAAATCTTTAACTTACTGGTTAATAAATGTTTATTCCTCCTTCAAATAGAAATCTTTAACTTATAGAATGCCATCAACATTTTTTTGATGTTCTGTTTAGACCCATCTCTAAATGAAATACTTATGATTCACTGATATATATGAAAAGAATATACATGCATATACATTATATATATGATTTTTCAACTGATAAATCTATAGAATAGAATTTATTGCTCTTGTGTTACAATATTCCTGCCCAAATGTGTACAAGTGATTCATAAGACTTTTATAGGAAAAATTACAGCCCTTGCTATGTTTCCAAATGAGCTCTTTGGCCAGGAGAGTACCATCTGTCATGTCTGTGTCACCCCAGCAGAGCAGAGAGCACAGCCCACAGATGAGCTTGGGAAATTAAAAGGAAAGGAAATGACCACAGATTCAGCTAAAGCCCCCTATTCTCCCTTAAGACCCAGGGAGCAGGTGGCCATGGGTTCTTCTGACTCATTAGCCCATGTTTATTAGATGTCATCCAAGTCTTTGCATTGTATTCTTGGTTCTGAGATATGGACAGGGATGAAGTGGTTGAAATCAGAGCAGAAAGCCACCTTTGGCTTACTGTGCTGCTGGGTAAACAGTAAGTTCATGCAATATAAATAAAATAAAATTTGAAAACTATGTCCATTTAGCAGAATCAAACTGCCCTCTGAATTCATATACCCACCCACGGATCAGTGCAGCTCTCAGACTCCATCAGAGGAGTTTCCAAATGATAGTCAATGCAGACGCAACTGGTAAAAGCACAGAGTACAGATGTTAATGGAGCTCAAGAAGAATAGGACATCTGTATCAGATCCTCTCTTCAAGGCTCAGGAACCATTGTAGAAGTGAAGGCATAAAGATTGCAAGATCTGGAGGTTAGTGCAATGGGGGCTGAGTGAAACAGTGTATTCTGCACACGATAGAACTGTTTTGATCATTAGTTCACAAGAGTTACAGTTGCCAAGACCCACCCAGAATTAAGCCATCAAGAGTCTAGCATGGAATGAGAAGATGCTCATGAGCCCCCACACCTAACTGAGGGCCTATGGAAAGTTGATGGCTTCTGGAGGAGGGAGGGACAGACAGCTTTCTTTTAAAGAATGTTTCTTGGTAGAGTGACTATTCTATAGTGAATTATCGCATACCCAGGAGTATATCAGAAGCACAAATTAGAGACAATGGGTTACTACTAAAAAGGACAAAGAAAAAAACATGAAAGTGGGAGGAGTGTAGGGAGGTAGGGGTGGATCTGGGGAAAATCAATGGAAGACATGGAGGGTGAATATGACCAAAACACATTTATGAACTTCTTAAAGAAATGAAGTAAAATTTGAAGGGGTGCTTTTATATTGCTATGCCCTCAATTTTTTATGTAAGCAGGAATATACAATTGAATTAAGAGAGAAAAGACTTAACTCACAATTTCAGAGGATTTCAGTCCATCATGGCAAAGAAGCCGTGACAGGGTAGCTAAGATCACGGTTGCTGCAGTTTATGGGTCAGGCTGTTCACACTGTGGTGGATCAGGAGACAGAGAGCAAGGGGAGAATTGGGGACCTGCAAAGATTTGCTTCTCCTAGAGAGGCCTCATCTTCCGAAGTTTCTAGAACATTCAAAGAACGTGCCACCAACTGAGGATCAAACATTCAGAACGTGAACCTGTGGTGGGTTATAATGTGAGAGTGCAGGAAAAATGATAAGATAGTCTTCCTATGGTGCCTGTCACTCCCATGGCTCCTTCCCAGACCTGCCAGACCAGCTAAGGAGGCAGATATGCTCAGCCATACAGATGGAGAGAGATGTGTCCCATGAATCTCTATGTACCATGCATGCTATTGATACCAGGCTAGGAAGTACAATATTCACCTTGCAGAAAACATGGTTGTTGTATGTTACCCAGATTTCTTCTTTTGAAAAGATTAAATATTAGGCCTATCTATCTATCTCTGTTCGTCTGTCTGTCTCTATAAATAGAAATTGATAGCAATATAATAAGCTTAAATATTAAAGAAAATCAATGGAAAGAGAGTACCTGATTATGGATAATGGATATGGTGGAATAAGCATATAAGCAAGACAAGGTTAATCCAGTTGTTCCAGTTTTCTAATTTCTGTGTACAATTACGTACTACATCTTTCAATAGGCTGAGAGGAGTTTATGGATTTCTCCTGTTTGGAAAGGGCACTAAGCAGGGAAAAGAGCCCATGCCTAACAAGACATAAGAGAAGCCTGAGGCTAAGGCTTAGGTGATAGACAGCACAGATTGCGTGGCTCTTGATGTCACTGAATGAAGTCCGGAATCATTCCGTGCTTGGACATTTACTTTTATTCATGGATATCAATTATCATACATGGGATCAGAAATATGTTCAAGTTAGAGTTTTATAAGAGGATTAACTTAACTTAATTTTTGCTTTAAATGGTTTACCCAGAATCTGATGTGGAGGAAAAAATAAGGGACAAATTCCAAGCTTGATAGGACAGGCCCTTCATGTGCAGTAAACGAGAGCCTTGGCAAGTCATCATTTGGATGTGGAGGAGGCATGTTCCCTGGATGGCTTCTAGCACTCTTAGGATTATATACTGACTGCATTTTTAGAAATAAGCCCAAATCATTCAAATAAATCTTTTTTTTTACTAGAGCATAATATGACTATTTAAGTTCAAAACAAACAGTAAAAGCAACACATTAAAATGGCAAGTGTCTACCTTACTTTGGGGAGAACTTGTGTCTCATCCACGCCTGTCACTATGTTTGGTCCCTAGCAGGCTATCAGTGCAGGATAACTGAGTACCTTAATTCGCTAATTGGTCAGGAGTTTATTAGTAGAACGATAACTTCCTTATGTAGGTCGCAGACTGGCAAGGAATATAATTCTAAGAAATGGGTTTCAGTGTATTTTATCCAGTAAAAAGAAATGTTTGGCATAAATGTTTATTGATGGTTGATCAAAAGAACTGTCTCTTACCTACTCACCCGGCTAACACTAGCAGTTGGGCTTAGTCTGGCCATGAGAGTAAGTTCAAACTTTACATGTGTGCATTCAAAACAAAGCTTTAAGAGCTCTGTACATTCCCTCTTTTGTTTTTTTTTTCCTTCTAAGACACTAGCCAGGTCTTTGGGTCTCTGAATGAGGACACCATGAAGCAGAGCCACAGTCTCCAGAGGCTGACATGTAATTAAGGTAAGTGGTACAACCTAGCTGCCACAAGTCACAGAGACTATTGGTCATTTCTTGATTATTGCCCAACATAAACTAGAGAACGTTTCTATAAGCAGAAATCCAATTGTTTGATTCCTCTGGCTGTTTCGCTTCACCCCTTTGCTTCGTCAACTGGTGTATTTAAAGATGACAATTCCTGCTTGGAAGCACTGTGGTAGAAGGAGGTTCCTGGTAACCACTTCTTTCACATTGCTGTTCCATACTGATCTTGCACAACAACTAGCCATAATATGAGAACTGAACAATGGCACAGTTAGTCATGAGTAATTTTACACTTCCACATTTTCTGTGGGTGCCTCCTTTCTTCTTTAAATCTAACTTTCAACTTGAAAATTCAGATCCCTTCTTCCAGATGTAGCATAGACCTGCAGTCCCCTCCCCCTTTCCATGTTCCCCTTCCAGAAAATGCTCTTTGTTTTTTATTCGCACTTGCCATTATCTGTGTGTTCCACTGTTTTGTCAACTCCTCAGCAAACACAGTTGCTATAACAATGAGACACACACTAGCTGTAGGATGAAAACAGAGCTTCAGAGTCAGATGATCCGGGTCCAAACTGATGATACATCATTACCTCTTCACCTGTCTCAGCCCCAGCTTCCTTTCCTAAAGCAGAGTTACCAGTCAACTCCCATGATGTTTTAAATGGGGCCATAGTGTTATTGAGCATTGCTTTTGGTATAGATGTGAAAACAGGTCTTGGTTAGATGAATAAAAAATAACACTGTTGTAGTTAGCAATGATATTCCTCTCCACCATATAACACATTTTATTGAAGAGACATATGGACAATGTCCAGAAAACCTATTGATTGTCTCACAAGGCAGTTTCTGAAGAAGTGGGACATTGTGTGTATTTTAATGATTTGTGTTTTTAAATGGTAAAGACTGTTACTTTTCAGTTAATGGCTGCTAAAGACAGGCAAGCACAATGTTAGAAAGGATTGCTTAGCCTCCTCCACAATTGGTGCCTTCGTGAGGGATTCTCAAGTGTGTGTGTGTGTGTGTGTGTGATGATTTGTGTTTCTAAAATGACACAAAGTGTTACTTTTCAGTTAATGTCTGCTAACAATGGCAGTATACAATATTATTGTTTCTGTTACATTTATTTAATTTCTTAGTGCATGTACACGTGTCTGTGAGAACATGTGTATGTGGGGTGGGGTCAGAGGAAAACTTGTGGGGATGTGTTCTCTTTTACTATGGGAGCATCAGGAGTAGAACTCGGATCATCAGCCTGAGCAGAAAGTGCCTTAAGCCACTGAGCCATCTTTGTGGCAGGTGTCATTGCTCTTTAAAACTCTGATCCCAGCTTGTTTATCAAGTAGGTCAAGTCATCCACCTCCAACTCCGGGCCAAAACTGAAGTCAAACAACCCATGCTGTTACTTCTGATCTCCCCAGTACAACTGCCGCCTCCTGGAAGGGCCTTAAGCAAACATTCCTGATATATTTGGAAGGGAACAAAAGTTAGTTTGGAACCTTGACAGAGGTTTTATGTTATTAGTGTCCATCCTAGGCTGCCCTGCACAAACTTCTGAAAGCAGCAGAATCTGTGACAGGGGGACAGCTGGCCAGCCTCAGAGCAAGCTTGGCCCCATAAGGGCTGCAGGACTGTCCCATTAGGAAAGCAACACTGAGAGCCTCCTCCACAGCTGGGGCCTTTGCGGGAAGAGTCTCATCAGGAGTAGTCACACAGACAGGGTCATAGAGTCATAGGTCTGTGGGGATCGGGTAACAATAAGACTCCATCCCTCAGTCTCACGGTTTCAGAAACTCATGAATATTAACAAAGTGCATGTGTCTCATCCAGAGAAATTATTGATTAGACTTCTGTTCCCAAGTGTCAACATATTAGGGTTTAATAAAGTGAGCTAAATTGATAGGAAACACTGATCTCTAACTCGGGCGGCAGAATTAGACCTTCTCTGTGTAAATAAAGCACACAGGAGTGACACCCTGTGCCCTTGTGATCAGTTCTAAAGTCAGCCTATTACTTGATTTCATAATACCAACAAGAATCTTTCAATTATATTCGTTGGTGTGTGTATGCATGTGTCTACTATTGGTCACTTTTAAAGGGTACAAGGCAGAGTTAGCTTTCTCTGAAGGACTTAAGGACTCAAGGACTTAAGCCTCGCAAACCCTCTTGGTCCTCTATGACCCTGAATGATCACGCTGCTCAGATTCATTTTTGACCAGAGGAAAAGATTTGACATATTTGAAGGTCCTGCTGAATGCCATGTATATTTTCTTGTGTGTATTCCAAGACTTTAATGACTTTTTGTATGAGTTATTGATGCGTGTACAGTTAGAATTATTTTATTTTAGTATGGTTTCTAGTCTAAACACCTACCTTAGTATGCATGATCTTCAGAAGGTCCTAAATCCACTAAATTCAAAAATTTCTCCCTATCTTTCCTCATCCAGTGTGGGAGTCACCCAGCACATTACCAAATACTACAAACCATGTGACTTCAAACAACAAACTTTTCTCTGAGTTCTGGGGGCTTAGCCTAAAACCAAAGCATTGGCACAGTCATGCTTCATCTGAAATTTTAGGGGAACAGTTCGTTGGCTGTTTCCGGCTTCCAGTGGTGGCTGTCAGTCCTCAGGGTTCCTCGGTTGCTGCTTCAACACTTTAGTCTATGTCTTAGTAGTCTTGATTACAAGGCCCATTGCAGCAACGACTCGTCTTAATTTGGCTTTACCTTTCCCAAAGGTTCACATCCACAGTAACGAAAGATGAGGGCTTTGGCATATGTCTTAGTTAGGGTGTCTATTGCTGTGAAGAGACACTATGACCACTGTAACTCTTCTAAAGGGAAACATTTAATGGGGCTGGCTTACAGTTCAGAGGTTTAGCCCATTATCATCGTGGCAGGAAGCATGACAGTGCACAGGCAGACATGGTGCTGGGGAGTAGCTGAGGGTTCTATATCTGGATCAGAAGGCAGTATGCAGAGAGAGAGAGAGAGATTGCACCTGTCTTGACCATCTGAAACCTCAAAGCCCACCCATCCCACTTCCTCCAATAAAGTCACACCTACTCCAACAAAGTCACACCTCCTATACCTCCTAATAGTGCCACTCCCTATGAGCCTAGGAGGGCCATTCCTATTCAAACCATCACAGCATATGTTCTGGGGAAACACAGACCAATCCAAAATATCTGGTAACTTCTATCATCACCATAGCTCTTTGGCTCATCCCAAGGCCCATTCATACCAAATTCTACACCTTTATCTTTGAACAAAAAACAATTTAAAATCCATTTGCTGTGTCTATACCTTGTTTGCCATTGATAGGATATTTCTTAAATGATGTCAAAGAGATAGGAAACAAATTGTCACTAAAAGAAATCAATTTGTCCACAGAGCTGGAATACAGGAAGGAGGTCAAGGTGCAAAGAAGAGTTCTGGCAGCGGGTGTCCAATAAAGACTGAGTTGCAATAGCCATAGCAAAGAGCTATCAGCAATGGGTCTTTTCCATGAGATTTTCTTTTCTTTAAACCTATTATAGCTTGAGACTGTTTTATTTTAAGGGAGCAATAGAAGACTGCTGTCTTTAGATCTAACAAGCCAGCTGGTAGTAAGTTTCATTCATAGGTTGAGAACTATGTTTGGTTTGCAGTGTATATATGCATTTTCAAAAACATCTATGGGATCGCTGGAGATGCTCCATGATGGATATGGCTTTCACATTCCGTGGGCATCTTCATTGTAACAACCTTATGTCAAATGCCCAACGTGGCATTTTTGTTTTCAAATCCTTTGTTGATCAGAAAACATGCACACACAATTGGTTTTTAATTTTTTGTCCCTTTCCGACTCATGTCCATTCAAACTTCATTCCTTTAAAGAATTATGAACAGTACCTCCCTATCAGGTCTTGATGGAGAAAAGCCCAACATCTTGTTGATCTGGTAGCACATATGACTTTCAGTGGGTGAGTTCATGAAAGCCTCTTTTATTTTCGTGTGTGTGTGTGTGTGTTGGAGTGTACTCCAGAGGCCAAGCTAGGAAGCTAAGGCAGGAGATCATGGCAGGTACCTGGAGGCAGAAACTAAAGCTGAGTACTTGACTGCTTTTCTATACAACCCAGGACCACCTGCCCAGTTACCACCCGCAGTGGTCTAGGTCCGCCCACATCATTTGCCAACCAAGAAAATGCTCCTCCGGCCTCTCAAGAGCCAGAGGCAATTTGTCAGGTGAGGCTTCCTCTTCCCAGGTGTGTCAAGTTGACAACCAAGATCAGCCACCAACTTCAGTCACCCAGTAAATTGGAGAAGTAGAACATGAATCCAAAGTTCGACTCCAGAATCCGTGCCTGATATTTTATAGTAAACATCTTTCCATCTGTGAACTAACACATGCTCACTGTAAACAATTTCATTTCATGAATCATAGTCAAAATTAAAAGAACTTTAGACAACATTACTGTGTGTGTGTGTGTGTGTGTGTGTGTGTGTGTGTGTGTGCGTGCACACCTGCTCCAGTGTGCTTGATCTCAAAAGAGGCAGAAGAGGTGTGGGCAGCTCCGCTCTGATGTGCATGGACAAGAGTGTTTACAAACATGGTGAAAGAAAAAGATAGAAATGATATAATTGGTTACACCCAAGGCTTTGCCTTATTTGGACAAAGTCTGGTCAGTTAACTGTCTGACATGGACTAACGCATGACTGCTTGGAGTTGGCTGACATTTGGCCGCTTTTTATACTGCAATGATAGGTTTTCATTTAGCTTATGTATTGCTTGGTTGAAGCTCTTACTCAAATTATGGAGCCAAATCTCATTTAAAGGCCATAATTTGTTAACTTTTTAGTACTATTTTCTATTTTGTTCCTTTTTGTACTTGAGTTTACTCTTTGTATTAAACTTACATGTTGCCTTCTATTTCATGGTACATTTAAAAATTTTCATAAAGTTCCAATGAGATAATTTATAAATCATTTAGTGACCACATAATATCCCCAATTATGGCCACATTTAACCACCTCCTTTTGTTAGATGCTTAAATTATTGCCAGGGATTTGCATTATGAAATAGCTAAAATAAATCACCACGACAATAGCATAATCTGGATGTTCTCAGAGATGAGTTACAACTGGTGGCTCTAGAGTTTAGAATACTCAACTTTTAAATATCTGTTTTGACATGTTGATATTAGTGGTATATGTCACTTAATCAATATGGATTTTCATATATCAGTGAATCTTTAAGTTATTTGACTATTAGTAATATTTTCTTCTACTTAACACTGTTTCTTTGTTCACTTATTTACTTATAATCAATATTCCTTTGCATAGGCCTAAGTGACATGGTGTAGGAGGGTTCTTCTGTATTTGGGTTGCTTTTATGAGCCTACTATAGTGTGAAATCCCCAGGTATTCATGTAAGTCACGTTGCATGCCTCGGTTCCCTCTTCTGCAATCTTGAACAATAGCCACGATTTTCTGGGTATAGAAAAGTAGCTTCAGATAACTTCCAGGCCCTCGCTTATTTCTCCAGGTTTTATTTGCATTTCTATCAGAAATTTTGTATGCAGAAATAATATTTTATGGATTTTAATCTCAATTATTTTAGTAAAGAGAAAAGAATATTTAAAAACAGATTGGTGATATGTGAATAAAAATGGAAGTTTTTAGAAAGAGCCAAAGTTGTAAATTTTGCCCTTATTCTGGTCTTTGCCGTGTTTATGCTGGATAATAAAAAACAAAGTTGAGATGTATGTTCTATAAAGATGGCGTGTACACACTGTAGTACAGTTAGTGGTACTGTCGTGACTTTAGTTGACGCATAAGCAAAATCCTCACTAAACCTTAGTTGTATGAAGATTTGAGAAGAAATGATTGTCTTTAACCCTTATTTTTCTGCTGTTTAGCCTTCCACATGCTTGATGCATGAGTGGATTTTCAAAACCAGGATAATACTGAGAAAGGTCCTGGAACCAGATGCCCTCAGGCTCTCGATATACATTTTCAAGCACCTGAACACTTATTTTCACACATTGCTGCTATGTGACAATACTGACCACTTCGTTTTAAAACTATCATTCATGGAAAGATGGTTTCTTGCTCCAAATTGCATTTGATGTGTGCTTATTTGTTTTTTCTTAATTCTCCCGTGGTTAATGAGAATGATTTGACAATGAGTGTGTGTGTGTGTGTGTGTGTGTGTGTGTGTGTGTGTATGCTAAAGAACCACTGATATGTTTTATCAATGAATTTATTCATAGTTACCGCTTACTACCTACTCTTGACACTTAGAAAGGGTTAAAACACAGACGTTGAAGGTCAGATGCGTACTCACCCTCCAAGGGCAGGCAGCCCTGGATATGATACCCCAAGTGAAATGTTTTTGTTGGCACCACTAGTGTATCTTTTCCAAGGAAATAGCTGTAGCCACTTGGGCTTGCTATTCTGTGACCTGTTAGTATAAACTCTACTCCTTTAACTTTAACTGAGTAAAGTGGTATAGAAAGAAATGAGAAATTAAAGGGAACAGGAAGGAAGAGTCCTTCACTCCAGTCTGCTCCAAGCCTTTCACTGTCTGTGAACCAGAATTCCAGACAATTAACACTTGCTATAAAGGCTGTCAGCATGAAGATAATGGTTATTTTATATCAAAATGCTGTCAAATAAGGAGCTAGAGAGTGGCTCAGTGGGGAAAATGTTTATCAAGCAAGTATGAGTGTCAGATTTTGGATCCCAGAGTCCACATAAGATGTGTCACAGTCACAGAGGCCCACCTGGAATACCAGACACAGAAAGGCAGACTCTGGGGCAAGCTGGTAGACTAGCTAAATTGGGTTCAGCAAGAGATCAGGGCTCATTTTATAAGGTGGAAAACGATTGAGCAAGATGCCTTGTTTCAGCTTCGCACCTCCACACACATGTGCACACACTTCTACACGCACTCACACACCAGTGTGCACCTAGACACAATCAGATATGCATATGCACATGCATGCACAAAATACACAAATGCATAGGCAAGATATTTTCAAGCAAGAATATTAAAACAGCAAGAAAGCATTAATAAGGTCTGAGTGTTTGTGACCTGGAGTATGGCCTAAGATTGATTTTTTTTCTGAAAATCTCAACCTTCATTTGTATGAAAAACATCCTAAGCGTTTTTAACTCTTGTGACCTAAAATTCTCCCCAACACTTGTAATCCTATTCTGTGACTCTCAGAATGTTAGCTCATTCAGAGAGCAACTTCAGAGCTCACCAAGTCGCATATACACGACTTTATAAAGACAATGAGTACAGTGTCCCTGAGAAGCTCCCACTCATTCTGCTGCACATGTCTTTTCCCTCCCCAGAGTGCCTCTCTTCCTACTGACACCACTGCTTAAGAACTATGTTAAACACGCATTTTCGTAAAACCCAGTTCTGCCTCTTGGTGGATCGTCCTGAAATTCTTTTCTGTGGGTAAGTCAAAGATTTGACTCTCCCTGAGTGGACGACTCTGGAAAGAGCCCCTCCCAGTGCCGGACTCTCCTGAGTTTGTCCTGAACACATCCAGTAGTTTTGTACATTGTAACATCAACCTTTGCCAGTTTTAATATGAACATTTTCCAGTGCATCACTTCCCTATAAATTTATATGTGCTCTACTGAAAATGCAGCGTTTAGATTTTAAAGTGCATGTGGTCCTTAGGTGAATGTTTTTCCTATATTGTTTCACAATTTAAAAGTCATTTTTCATTCAAGGATGAAGTCTATTTTATTGCTTCTTCTACTTGTTATTTAACTTGTGAAATTTAATTCTTCCCCAATAAAAGTAACTTACTACTGCAAAGTCAACTGGGGATAATATTGAGTAAATCTAGTATAATTTAAGCAAAATGCATTTATAATATTGCATAAAGGGATAGTGAATATTTTTCTACTGATTAGTATGAGATTTTGAAGATATATTGGATCACATGTAGATTATTAAATATAAATCATATATATGTATATATATATATATCTTAAGTAACAGATATTCCCCACTGTAGATGGGATCTGTCAAACCCTACATCTCCCTGAGACTGACAGTTCCTAATGTGTAATATTACCAAAGTTGGAAGAAATAATAGGATTATCTTCCTAAATTATGGTTTTATAGCTTATCTAATCTGCTAGTGAGAGACACCCACCCCAAAGTCTATACATGTAAGATTTTCTTCATTCTGCTCATTGTCATTAGCTCTCCAGCTTCTCTCTTTGTGGGTGACCATAACCAATAAAGAATATTTCACCTGGGGCTGGAGAGATGGCTCAGTGGTTGAGAGCATTGCCTGATCTTCCAAAGGTCCTGAGTTCAATTCCCAGCAACCACAGGGTGGCTCACAACCATCTGTAATGGGGTCAGGTGTCATCATCTGACCTGCAGACATACACAAAGACAGAATATTGTATACATAATAAATAAATATTTAAAAAAGAAGATAGTTTTCCAAAAAAAAAAGAATATTTCACCTGGAATCCAACTCAGTTCAAGTCCCTACCAAACCTGGAGGAATCTCTACTATGTAAAGAAAATCAGAGCTCCTGTTCTATGTGCAAATGCATATGTATTTGGATATGTAGACATGTATGTGTAGGATCCATCTACTTATTTCCCCAGTTTTATTAATTTTTCACTGACAAAGTCTTGGTTCTAATCCCATGGGGCCTTTCACAGTAATATATCAGTAAACAGCTGTAATGCTTTACCTCTTAGCTGTTAGGACAGCGCATCAGCTAGTTACTGCGGACACTTGATAAATTTAATAAGAACATTCTCCCAAGGATAAGAGAATATTTTGGAGATTTAGATTTGTCAGTCTCTCACTCCTCCTCCCTGTGATGCTCCCTCTCTCTTGTGCTAAAGGCTGACCCCAGAGCATCACACACAGTAGGCAAGTGCTCCACCACTGAGCTCTCTGCCCAGGCCCCAAGGAGGTCCCCTTCCTTCTTGCATTCATTTACATGAGCTGTAAGGTGGAGCTGTGATGCTGTGACGGTGACATGAGGAGGGCTCAAGGTTGTCGCAAAGATTAATTGTTCAGCTTTTGAGTTCTGAAAATGTTATCTTCCGAACCAAAATGCTTTTGACTTCGAAAGGAGTCACAATTATCCTGTATGGACAACAGGCATAAAGCTGTAAATCTGGTACTGTCTCCAGATTTACTGAATGACTTGCAATGACTATCCACAAGCAATACGGTTTGAAAGATGCATAAAAAAAATTGCAAGAGCATTTGTTTTCCTGTTGAAAGAGAAAAAAGTTCTCAGAGCTGGAAAGAAGCAAGCTGACCTGAGGGAAGCAATCAATTGAGGAATTGTTCTGGGTCCCTAAGGACAAGTCTGGAGCAGATCCCTCAGTTTGCTACTAGAGCTAAATCCCCAAGGATGGAGGGGACTATTTTCAGTCCCCAATGTGTTCAAGAAAGCAAGCCACATGGAAGACATATTCATGTCTATATAATATGAAGTGGGCAAGATAACTAGGGTCACTCTGGTAACATGGGAACAGGGGAAGAGCAAGGAAAGGGAAAAAAGTCTCTAGCTGGAAACTGGGAAATGTACTTGCAGGTGTTAGTGAGTGCCAACACCTGGAATTATCGGTGGTGGTAGCACAGTGGGAGACAACTCCATGACGTCATCCACAGCAGCCCCCAAAGCTCTTTTAGGATACTTCCACTCAAGCAAACTCCAAACTCTTGGCTTTGGTAAAGAATTTTGGGACAAGGAAGCAGGAAGCAGAGCTAGAATTTATTAAGAGAGTTTCCTGAAGATTTCCAGAACAAAAAGGCTGGAGACATATCTCAGTGGTTAAGAGCACTGGTTGCTTTTCCAAAGGACCTGGGTCCAATTCCTAGCACCTACATGATGGCTTACAATCATCTGTAACTCCAGTTCCAGGGAACCAAATGGCATCAAAAGGCACCAGGCATGTATGTGGTGCACAGATGTAGGCAAAAAAAAACCTCACTCTCACACATATGCTTTAATTAAAAAATAATGATGATTAAGAGCATGAATATTATCAGGAAGAAAGGAAAACACGGAGGGATGGGCTTCTTTATGGGACAGCGGTGTGTCACTGTCTTCACAGCAACTCGTACGTGACACATTGGTGGGTGTGGTGGCTTGCAGAGGATTCTTCAAGGGTTACTAAGAAATTACAATGAGAACATGTGCTTCCTGAGGTACCTGGGAGGGTTACATTCATAAGATGATGATGTGGGTCCCAGGGATGTAGAAAGGTGGGTCACCTTCAATATAAGAAAACAGTATTGAGATTCTCAGAAAAAGCCAGAGCGAATGAATAAATCTTACACAAGACCATATATATTCAGTCCTTAAGCCTGGTCTACCACTATTTTAACATGAAATATCTGTAAGTAAAAGAAATAGCATCCCTATATTGGTTAATATTGGCAGAAATGCTGTTAATTGTTCTGGAATTCTCATTTAATTATTTTATTTTTATGTGTATGGGTGTTTTACTGACATACATGTCTGTGCACCATGTGTGTGCCTGGTGTCTGCAGAAGCCAGAAGAGGGTGTTGAATCCCCTGGAACTACAGCTACAGACAGCTGTGGGCTGTCATGTGCATGCTGGGAATCCAACTCCAGTCCTCTGCAAGAATAGCAAGTGCTCTAAACCTCTGAGTTATCGCTTTAACCTCTGTCCTGGAATTCTTAATTCTCAGATGGTGAGAGTATCCAAGCAGGCTCTGCTGTGAGAAGGTCCTTTTCATTCCCCAGTTTCCAGTATTCTCCTCATCTTCCTTCTTTCCTTCCTTCCTTCCTTCCTTCCTTCCTTCCTTGTTCCTTCCCTCCCTCCCTCCCTCCCTCCTCCCTTCCTTCCTTCCTTCCTTCCTTCCTTCCTTCCTTCCTTCCTTCCTTCCTTCCTTCCTTCCTTCCTTCCTTTCTTTTCATTGTACATACTATCCACAGTTCCCTCCCTTACCTCCTCCTGCTCCCTCCACCTCCCCCATTCCCCATCCAGTCCTCAGAGAGGGTAAGGCCTCCCATGAGGAGTCAAGGCAGGACTAAGTCCCTTCCTACTGCATCAAGGTTGTATCCCACCATAGGAAATGGGCTCCAAAAAGCCATCTCATGTATCAGGGGTAAATCCTGGCCCCATTGCCAGGGCTCTCACAGACAGACCAAGCTCTCCTGTCTTTCTCTCCTGCTTTAATGCACTCTGAGACATAGAGCCCTCATCTTAAGGGCTGAACATACACACATTTAATTTCTTCAGACTTAGTGGGGACATAGATTGTACCCATCCAGAGAGCACAAGTCTCAACCAGTTTGATGTAAGGGGGCCATGAGAGTACTGAGCTTGTAGATCAGAAGGCCATGGCTTGAAGAGAATCTGGAGGGCACGGAGGAGTTGTTATTCTGGAAGGCGCTGGCTCTTCCTTTTCTTCCCTTTCCATCCACGCTCAGAGGGAGAGGAGTTGACAAGCAGCATCAGGCAGGGAGAGCAACAGCGAGGACCACGGATCAAGGGTGTGAACAACAGCATCGGACTTGGTGTTCAAAACACGATTCAGAAAAGGTTGCTGATGAGTGCATGTTGGGGAAGGAAGTGGCAGCTTAAACAACTGGCTGACCCAGACTGGAAATCCTCAGGTCCTCTTACTTCCCCGCCCCCAGTTTGTCTTCTGCTACAGCTGATGACCAATTCCTATTTAGATGCTCTTGAGTCATTTTGCCCTTTGGGTGGGGTGGTTGCTATGGATTAAATAAAGTCTTTTGATCTTTTCTCAAAAGAGTTCAACAAATCATCACGGCAGTTCAGATATCTTTACGCACTTTCAAGATGATTTCTTTCAGCTACTTCTTTAACTCAGTTCTTAATTTTATTTTGTTTTGTTCCCTTCCTGACACTTGCTCTGTAGCAGAGACCTGGCATTTGCAACCCAGCCCAAGTTAGCTTTGAACTTGTGATTGCCCTGCCTCAGGCGTCCCAAAGGGCAGGGATAACAGGCACATACCCCAACAATTGACTAATAGCTTTTAGTCCTTTGGCAGACCACATAGTCAGTCCCAGAGCCCACATTGAGAATTGCTATCAATATGAAATGCTCAACTGATTTCAAAAGATAAAAAAAGGATAAAACAAGTCATCATTAACTCAAAAGTTTTTATTTTATATTTATTTAGTTCTCTCTCTCTGCATATGTGTGTACTCACATAGAGGTCAGAGGACAGCCTTTAGGAGTCAGTTCTCTCCTTCCACTGTGTGAATCCTAGGAATCAAACTCAGGTTGTCTGAGTAGGCAGCAGCTCTGTACTTACCCACTGAACCACACTGCTGACCCGCATTAATTTTTACACGATGTTGAAATGACAGTGCCTTGAAAGCATTGGGTTAAACAGATCATTGGAAAGTTCTTACTATTATTTTCATTTGTCATTCTCCTCTCTCTCTCTCTCTCTCTCTCTCTCTCTCTCTCTCTCTCTCTCTCTCTCTGTGTGTGTGTGTGTGTGTGTGTGTGTGTGTGTTATAAGCCAGAGGAGGATGTCAAGCATATCGGTTATATCATATCACTTTCACACCCTTGAAACAAGGTCTCTCATTAAATCTGGAACTAGATTTGTAGCCAACAAATACTAGCAATCATCATCTCCCCATCCACCAGAACGGAGGTTACACGTACACTCAGTGAAGATGCTGAGCCTTTTCCGCGGGTTCTGGAGAGTCGAAGTGAGTTCACATCCTCATTCTGGCACAGCGAGCACACTGACACACTGGGCCATCTCCCCTGTCCTCCTTTCCCGTTTTCAGCGATGACAAGACAGCTAAAGGTTACATATGGGGCTCACATTTTATTTTTATAGGACAGTGCCAAGCTTAGGTTCCTTCATTAGAAAACAATGCTGACAGTTACATACACAGTGTTGGTGTCCATGGCACTGCTCAGAATTCGTGGACTCTAGGAATGAAACTATTGCTTTGGCCTCTTCAGGGGACCATTGTCTGACATGTATTTTAAAACAGAAATGCTAACATGGAAGTGGCTTAAAATAATGAAGGACAATGCCATTGCCTACAGAATATATATACTATACATTTCTATAATTTTATAGTCAAGACTCTTCTCAATATAACCTAATGCAGTTTCCAATCTTTTTCTGACATCCTGATCATACACATGCATCTGTTCCCCAGATCCCTGACACTACTTGACCTCCTTACAGTCAGGCCACTGCCCATTCCTCCTCCTCTTTCCTCATCCAACTTTTCCTCTGTCAAAAACTTTATTCAACAAGACCACTGGTAGCATTTCCCCTACTAACCCTTTCCCGTCACCCAGCATTGAGTTGGTTTCTTGTTTGCAGTGCGTCCCATGGCGGCTCGCTCACATCCTCTTCTATCAATTGACTTCATGTTGTAGCTATTCATACCCTTAAGCATGGGTAGTTCGCAAAGATGTGTCATCTGCTTGCATGCTGCAATATGAACTATTTTAAGCCATGACCTTACATGTTCCAGTTTTGGTTTTCTGCTGTTTTATATATGGCATATAAGTGTATGCCATTAGCACTTGTTCAATGAATGATGAAAGAAATTCTAAAAGAAGGACAACACATTAGATCAAGAAAAGTTATTAAAATATGTATCAATAGGATGGAACAGGGGAAGAAATAAAAGACACTTGTCTTAGGCTTTGGGTAAGAGAAATAAAATTAGATGGCTGGGGGCCCTAAGCACTCTGAATGCACATAGTGGGCATGGGTGATTATACTGGGCATGACAAGCTGTAAGTAGCAACAGGACTAATGAGGAAGTTAAGTCAGAGTGGAGAAAGGTACATGCTGTGCTTAGATTAGTTATGTCTCCAGGTTATAGAGAAGGCGCCAAAAGTTACAAAACATCTAGGCTTTGAAATTGATGAACAGTCGGAAAGTATTTAAGGTTTTAGATGAATCCAGAGGAGAAGAGAAGAACCAAGGAGGCAATGCACGGGCAAGGTGGTCATCGTAACAGTCCAGTTTCATTTCTAATTTCTACGATAGAGTAGCCAGGGTCAGGTGACTTAGGGAGAGAAGAAGTTTTATCAGCTCCAGGTTTTAGAAGGTGAAACTTCAAGCAGCATGGGTCACATATGGACAGGATTGAAAAGAATAGAACACCAAAGGGTGGGGGCTGCCCCACGGACAGCATATTACTTACTGCTCAGTGCTTCAGTTCTCCGACAGCTACTTGTCAAACCCTGGACTGGAATCGTGCAGCCCTGTGGCTACGATGCTGCAGCCTGCACACACGTGCCTGTCCTGGGAGGATGATTAGAATCTTTTCCTTGCAGATTTGTGACAAATTCCCCCAAGGAATCTGTATGCTGGGGTCCCCATCCTCAAGCCTCCAGGAGCTAGTAGCTATTACACAGCCATCTCGGTCCTGCTCCTTAATGATGGGGTGAGCAGACGTTGGAATGAACTCATCTTAACAGCTCATCTACCATAAAGCCAGGTGAGGTGAGCAGTAAGTCACGTCTTTCTTCTGTGCTCTGAGATGGCAGACCCTGGAAAGAAAGCCAGAAGACTTGAATTTGATCCCTGGCTCTGTTTGTCCTTCCTAGGTGTATAACTTTACACAGGTTTAGTCAGACAGTCCATGTAGTATTCCTGTTTTGAAGAACTGTTTAAGAGAATGGTGAGGAGAAACACGGCAATGCACGTGACTTTAGTTTTATAGAATGTAGTACACGGCACATCCTTGGCAGAATTTAGCTGTCAGCAGTATGCATTTTGGAGGAAGCTGAAAAGACTATAGCAATTATAGCTAAGAAATAAGCATGTAGCTTCCACTAAAAACAGAAAACTGGAGAACACTCTTAGGTTTTCAACCTGGAACCATTGCAAATGAGATCCCTCTTCACATGTCTCCTTGAATCTCTTGCTTCTGTTATCATGAACTTTATATACTTCCTTTGCATATTACCATGTTTTATTATGAAAAATTCTAGCATATGAAAAGAATAAAAAGTGCTATTGTTGGAGGAGGCTGCTTGTTTGTCCCAGCCACCCAGAACTGAAATAATCACACAGAAACTGTATTCTTTAAATCACTGTTTGGCCCATAGCTCTAGCTTCTGATTTGCTAACTCTTACATCTTAATTTAACCCATCTCCATTAATCTGTGCATCACCATAAGGTCGTGGCCTACCAGTAAAGTTTCAGCATGTCTGTCTCAGGCTGGGTCTCCATGGCTTCTCTCTGACTCCGCCTCCTTTCTCCCAGCATTCAGTTTAGTCCTCCCCACCTCTGTTCCTGTCTAGCTCTGCTATAGGCCCAAAGTAGTTCCTTTATTAACCAATGATATTCACAACATACAGAGGGGAATCCCACATCATGCTATGTGGTGCAGTGCTAGTGCTCAGTAGGGAGAGACCAAAGGATGACTGTAAGTTTAAGGCAGCCTGGGCAACACAGTAGAAAACTTTCTCAAACCCCTCTTTAGAAAACAGGAAATAATGCAATGAATGATCATGCACCCACATGACCAAGTGAGCATGCACCCAAGTGACCCAGTGAGCATGGTCCCACATGATTGAGTGTTCATACCCCCACATGATCGAGTGTGCATGCACCATGTGACCAAGTGAGCATGCACCCACATGACAAAGCACATTTGATGTAATTTGGATGTTTCCATTCATCATTCCTTAGACCTGTCAATCATATATCCAGGCTTCCATTAAAAAAAAATACTATATACCTCAAAAGGAAAAAATCCTGTTGGCATTCATCATTCGGGCATCACCCTATACGGGTAGTTAAATTTGATGAGCTAGAGAAAGGTGATGGATAAGGATGTATACATAATTTTCTTGTGGTTGTGGAAAAATAATGGACAAGAACAGCTTTAGAAGGCATGGGTTTATTTGACTAATGATTTAAGAGGCCCACGGTAGATCCTGGCTGGTCACATTGCATCATTTAAATCAGGAAGAAAAGAGTCATGATTGCTGGGGGGCTCATCTTCCCTTTTCACCAAATAAATCAGAGTGTCTCTTCACTATTTAGCTAACCACCCACTGCCTGGAAATACCCTTCTTACACATATGCCCAGAGATTCCCCTCCTAGGACATTCTAGATTACTTAAGTTGACAACGGAGATTGACCATCACAGAAGGCTGCAACTGTAATTTACAGTTAAGCCCCAGACTCTGAGAACGATTTATTTCCAATTAGGATTGTCCATTTATTCTTTTGTTTAGAGAGAAAACCACTGATGTCCTTTCTCATTCTCTAGACCCAGAGTCATAGTTCCTAACTCCATGTTCCTAACCCATTAGTGAGTCATGGCATTAATTAGTAGCTCATGGCAAACATGATCTAAGCTAATGAAACAGAACAAAATAGGAAAATATAAAAGAAAGCCATGGGAAGATATTGAGTGCACATAACAAGGTAAATTGTTGAGAAGTCTGTTTGGTACCTGTAGATGACTGTGTATTTATGTATATGTGTATGTACGTATATACATATATACATATATATGTATATATATATGCAGACACACATACCTAACTGCCATGTAAAACTGTCCTTTACCCTGTGACACAAGTCTGAGATCTGTTAAGTGAAAGAGTCGACAGCGTACCAGCAGACCTTCTGTCTAACCTTAGGGTTCTGGGGAGAAGCAAGCAATGAAGACAGAAGATAACTTTGAGACAGTCTTACAGAACCAGAACTATGACCAGAAACTGAAGGCATGAGCAATGCATCTTCTGCCTTCTTCCTGTACTTTAACCATTCATTTCCTGGGTAAGAGTGTATGTACCTCTATCCAGAAAGCCAACCTGTTAAGAAACAGGCTTGATTCTTACACATCTATAATTGTATATTATTTGTGTTTTAATAAATAAAACTTGCTTGAAGATAAGAGGGCAAAGCAGCCAGACTAGTCAGCCATTCAGGCCAGGGAGTGGTGGCACACACCTTTAATCCCAGGACTGGGGAGACAGAGGCAGACGGATCTTTGTGAGTTCAAGGCCACTTTGGGCTACATGAGATTGAATCAGTCTAAAAGAGAAATGGTCACACAAAGGTGATCCCAGCACTTGGGAGCACATGCGTTTAATCACTGACTGGATGCAGAGAGAAGTATAAAGTGGAAGAGAGAGAAATTCAGTGGAGTGTGGAGTTTGAGGATTCATGAAGACAGGATCTCGCCCCTTCAGTCTGAAGATTTCATAGAAGTAAAAGGTCTCTCTAGTGCTTTTCTGATCCTCAGGTTGAACCCCAATATCTGTTTCTGTGTTTTTATTATTCATGCTACACAAGTCTCCCATGTTTTCCAACATTTCTGCAGATCCATGTTTTCATTGTTGTTGTTTTGATTTTTTATTTGTTTGTTAAGGTTCTCTGTGTATAAAGAGTTTAGTTCATTTAAGTTGGTCTGGGAATGTTTTTCATGAGTTATGGTAAAACATAAAGATTTTCAAAATGTATTTATAAACAAACTCCTTAGAAACAGAGGATGTGGGGCACCATGATTCAGAGACATACAAAAGCACAGAAAGAAAGAGAGAAAAATATATGTAAGAGATTTAAATACTTTTTAAATTGTGTGTGTGTGTGTGTGTGTGTGTGTGTGCGTGCATGCGCGTGCCCATGCATTCAGACCTCATCCTATCTCATCACTCCAGTGGCCTTACTGTTTTGAGACAGGATGTCTTATAGGACATGAATCTTGCTGGTTGAGGTAGGCTAGCTGAGCAGCAAGCTGCAGGGATCCACCTCCCCACACCCTTCCTCCCAAACTGAGGTTATAGACCAGTGTTGCAGGACTCTGTGCCCCGTGATGACTTTGAAGCTGGAGAAAGCCAGTGTGGAAGGAATGTGGGCAACTTGGAGGAACGACAGACAGCAAGGACACAAATATATCAGACTACAATCACAAGGACTCAAATTCTTCCAAAACCACAGTAATTTCAGGAATAGGTTGCTCTTGAGGCTGCCAGATAAGGAGTGCATCTAGCCAACACTCTTATTTTGGCATATTCTATCTTATCCATAGGACCCAGCAGAGTCTGGGTAAACTGAAGACCTATGGGGTTGTGAATGAGCAATTTGCTGTTTTTTCAGTTACTATGAACATGAACACACATAATACTTATGAACAATTTTCTTTAAGACACTACACATTTATTTTTCAAATTGTTTTATGCATCAGCAGGGCAAGGTAGATCTTATTGCAAATTTTTGGATTAAATTCATTGATTTTTCAGAAAAATTAAATGATTTTGCTGAGGTCCCCTAGCTATGGAAACACGAAAAGAAACAGAAATTTAGTATATTTTTGAAACCAACAGATGTTGAAATGAAATACCCTAATGGAGGCATGAACCTTTATGAAAACCTGCAGTTTTTATTTTTCTTTCGGATTTCCTTTTTGGTTTTTTGATTTTTCCCTTTACTTTCTAAGTATGGAAGCCTTCTTTTTGGAGATTTCCCTTGCTACATATTCCAAGGAGTTTTCATAGTTGGAAGGCTGGCTCCACAGTTAAGAGTTTCATAGTTGGAAGGCTGACTCCATAGTCAAGAGTGCTTGTTGCTCCTTCAGAGAACCCGAGATAATTTCCCAGCACTCACATGATAGTTCACAACTGTTCATAAATTCAATTTCAGAGGCCCCAATGGGTGAGCACCAGGCATATACATGGTGTATCTAAAGACAAGCAGGCAAAACAATAATACACATAAAATAAATATTTTTAAAAATAAAAAAGGAAGCTTCCACAGTATACATAAAACTAAAAGATCATTTTAAAGGCCCTAAATCAAAGATGTTTAGAGCATTAAAGATCTCTACAAAACAGAAATGGAATTATTTGGAAAGTATTCTATCAGTTTCTTTATAAAGATAATAATTCCAGGTTATGTGTATATCCCATATACTCTTATCTAAGTGAATTTCAGAAGTAACCTGCTCCAATTTGCACTGTAAAAGTCCCCAGCATGGCTATATTGAGTGGTAGGCAGTATTAACTTTACAAGAAAGAACCTACTGAAAGATCTTTAGGTTTGGGTCAGTGCAAATGGAAATTATGGGACCTTACTTCCTTTTATTGTTTGTTTGTTTTGTTTTTTACTTCCTGGTCGTGAGATAAACGGTCTTGCTCCACCTTCTCTCCATGATGCATTGCCTCATATGGGCCCAAAGCAAAGTAGCCAACCTGTCCTGGCCTGAAATCTTCAAACCCATGAGCCAAAATAAAACCACTCTCTTTATACATTGAACTATCTCAGATATGTGCTACAATAATGGAAAGCTAATTGACTCTACAGCGATGCATGGTTTGGGATAGCATAAGGAGGGGAGTTGTAGCTAGTCTCTGTCCTTTGGGGCTTTGAGAACATAATTGCAATGGACATCTCAAGCCTGACTACGCTTGTCTAAGGACTAACACTGCTCTGGCACTATGTGGTTATATGCAAATGAGACCCCAGGCAACGTCTGGGAAGGATCTTCTCATCATCCACCCCAGCTAAGCCTCCTTTGATATCATGAGCAAACTTCCTCTTCTTACCAACATCTTGTGGATGGCTAAGCAGGTCACCCAATCACTCCTTTGTTTTGTCCTTCCTTTGGCCCCATGCTTAAAATCATAAGCTCCAGGGAAGGCAAATTCCACAATATACTCAAATCCTAGGAAGAGAATTAACAACTTGATTTTTAAAAGATGATTAACTCCTTTAAGACTCAATTTCTACCCTGGTAAAGTTGGAATGAAATTCAATTCATAGGGTAATAGGCGAGAAGAATGTGTCAATAGGCTAGCAGTATGTCCAGAATTACTATACTTCTATCTAATATATTCTGATTTTGTCATTACTTAGTAATATTGAAGTTTCTTTCCTATGTGGCTAGGAGCAGCTTTTGAGAGCAAGTGCCATATTTCATTTCTGTTAACTTCCCTGCCCATCCATCATGATGTCTGGTGTGTCACGAGCACTTGGTGATTGCTAAAAGAATGGATCAATGAGTCAGATGAATCAGCGATTGCTTTGATGTGTCACTACTACAAAATGTGTGTGGATTTTTTTTTTATTTTAAAGGGGAAGCAGCAGCGGGCTGAGGTAAGGCCAGACGTTTTTCTTTTGTTCTGATCTGAGACAACACACTGTCAACATGTCCATGAACTTTGATTAAGAAAAAATGTGATGGAACACCTTCCAGATAAATCACATTAAGGAAGAGAAAACCAACTAACATTCCATTCTTATCCATATATAGAATTTTTAAAAAATTATTTATTGATTAGCTGTCATTACCTTGCCATCTCTCTGCCCCAAGTCTGTGTCTCTGATTTTATCTTCACCACCAAAGCAAGGCAATTGCTTCCAAATTCATGGCCTTGTATATATGCCAGTATGGTGTTAGCTCATATTTTGCCCGAGGTATTAGAACCATGTGGATATGCTTGAACCACAAACATGAAAGACAGTGTGATTCTCAAAGGATTCTGGAAATTACTTTTGGAAATACATTTTAAAATTCTCAAACAGATGTGCATGGACTTAAGAAACTCCTTCTTGGGTGTATCCCCACCTTCAGTGGTAAAATTTCACCTATCTTAATTGCATGCTTATGAGGTTGTTGTTTTCAACTGTCTGCTAGATGTCTTAAATTATATGTGTACTATCAACATTTCGACATATTTAATAGTAATTTTTAACATTCCACATTTTTGTTTGGAAAGACTGTCGTTTCCTTCAAGTTAGAGTGTTCTCTATGCCCCCTGCATCAGTTTTCTCAGGAAGACAGTTGTATTTGTGTACAAGCATGTGTGGATGCCTGAAGTATGAGGGTAGCGCATGTGCTGTGTCGTCAAAATAGCTCACTAGTATTTTCTCATTCAAAAAAACCACATTTTTAAAGCAAGATTTTGCTATATATACCTGTCTAACTTAGAGCTTAGTATATTGGCCAAGCTGGCATCAAATTTACAGGTATCTGCTTGCCTCCATCTCCTGAGCTCTGTGAATAAAGGTACATGGCACCACACCCAGAGGTGGAGGCAAATAGAGTACTGCATAGTTCATCTTCATATAGTTAAGATCCATTTATCTCTTGAGAAACCAACACTATTCCTGTGCTTGTTCATTAAGCATTTATTGGATATTACTGTTCATAGAATTATGAGGAAAATGCCATAAAAATATGAAGAGCTATGGATGAACCTAAGTGCACATTTATCCAAAATACTGGCAAAGGCACAAGAAGTCATGTGGATAACATAATTTAAACATAATTTATTAAGTAGAGACTATTTCTGTCTTGAGGAGCTAGAAAGCCTTTCATGAGGAAATAAAATATGAAATTAGTGTAGGTGGATGTTTCTGTCCTGCCAGTACCTCCCAAATAAACATGTTGAGGCTTATATTAATTATAAATGTTCAGCCAATGGCTCAGGCTTGTTACTAGCTAACTCTTACATTTTAAATTAACCCATATTTCTTATCTTTGCTTTGTCACATGGTTTGGTACCTTTTATCAGCATAGCATGCCCATCTTGCTTCTCTTTGTATTTGCTGGTGATCCCCAGATTCTGCTCTTCTTCTTCCCATCATTCTTAGTTTGGCTCTCCCACATAACTTTATTCTGTTTAACTATTGGCCAGTGAGTTCTTTATTAAACTAATCACAGTGACATATATTCACACAGCATGAAGGAATATTCCATAAGTCAGTCTTGACATATAGCCAGGATCTTGATAGATGGCATAGAAGAGGTATAGTGTAAGAACATTCTCATGAGGTAGGACAGCAAAGAACAAAGAGACAAAACCCACTGATTTAAAGAATGACCCAGAGATAGTTTTAAATGTGTCTCTGACTGAAGTAAGCTTTATTCTGTGAAAAATAAAGAAGGAACAAAGAAGAAACAGAGGGCCTTGTATTAATGGAACACTGGCAGGCAAACCCTTTACTACTGAGCTATGTCCCCACTTATCCATATTCTATTAGAAATGTGGACTCTGAAAACCTCCCACTGTAAAATAAACCTGTCTTCTAACATAAACATCCTATGTATTTTTCACTAACATTTGTGTATTCTTGAAATGGTCCTGTAGCTTTTGGGTCAGTGAAGGTCCGGGTCATTGCCCAGGTTTAGTTGGCCTTTACCTTACTCCAGAATCTGAATTGTGTTAATTTGTCTTAGGATCAAAATCACAGCAAAGAATAGAAAGCTTTTTTATTTAATACAAGTCATTTTCCTAAAGGGCCAGATATGCCCAATATCATGGTCCACTTGCTTCCAATTCCAGGACATGAATGATGATCTTGAAGCTGACATACCCAGCCCTCTTTCCCATACTGGGGACAGACAGAGTCCCTTCTAGGGCATTTGCCCAGAATAAGCACAAATTGAGCCTCACCACTTACACACTTACCTCGTGATGAGATCTGGGGTTTACATGAACCGAGGTCAGTATGGTAGTCTAATAAGAGTGTTCCTCTTAGATGCATGTGTTTCTTTTATGAATGAAGAAAGCTCACTAAGCAGTATCTTTGAGGCTATTTCATTCAGTTTTTGCTGAAGTATCTGAAGAATTAAATGGTGGGGAAATGAAGGCTTTCTCTGTGCTTTCTGCAAAAAGGTAGAAGTACTTTTTACACTTAGAAAATAAAAACTAAGGTCTCACTGAATATGTACAACTCGGATAGTTGATTCCCTGCCACAGGGCCACAAGTCCCTCTTATGAGAAATAAGCAATGCTGTTTCTGAGGGGTTTGGCACTATGATTTGTTCCCCATTATGAAATTAGGTGCCTTTGATAATCATATTGTTAGAGGAGGCTGCTTGTTTTCCCAGTTGTCCAGAACCAAAATAACCACACAGAAACTATATTAATTAAAACACTGCTTGGCCCATTAGCTCTAGCTTCTTATTAGCTAACTCTTACATCTTTTTTAATGTAAAATTTAAATTTTTCTTTTCTTTCTTTTATTCTAATAATTTTTATTACTTTATAAATAATACCATTCAAGATTTCCACTTCCTCCCCTCCTCTCACTTCCCTTGTACTCCCCCACTCACCCTCCCCCCACCTTCCATTCCTAAGAGAGGGCAGGGTACCCTCAACATAGTAAAAATGGCAATTCTACCAAAGGCAATCTATAGATTCAATGCAATCCCCATCAAAATCCCAACAAAGTTCTTCACAGACCTTGAGAGAACAATAAGCATCTTTAACTCTTACATCTTAATTTAACCCATTTCTATTAATCTGTATATCGCCATGTAGCAGTGGCTTACCAGCAAAGATTTTGCATGTCTGACTCTGGTGGATCTATGGCATCTCTCTGACTCTGCCTTCTTCCTCCCAGCATTCAGTTCCATCTTCTCTGTCTACCTTTAAGTTCTGCCCTATGAACAGACCAAGGCAGTTTCTTTATTCATTAACCAAGAAAAGCAACACGGAGATGAAAGGACCTCCCATACCATCATATCAAGATGGAAGATATGTTCTGGGATTATTGTGGCTAGGCTAGGACCTGTAGTCACAGATTTTGGAGCTTTTGAAAGCTTTTCTGATGTGGGATTCCCCTCTGTATGCTGTAAATATCATTGGTTAATAAAGGAACTGCCTTGGGCCTATAGAAGAGCTGTAGGAGAACAGAGGTAGGTTGGGAAAACTAAACTGAATGCTGGGAGAAAGAAGGCAGAGTTAAAAGGAAGCCATGGAACTCCTGCCAGAGATTGATGTGCTGAAACTTTGCTGGTAGGCCATGACCTCATGGTGATACATAGAATAATAGAGATGGGTTAAACTAAGATGTAAGAGTTAGCAAATAAGAAGCTAGAGCTAATTGGCCAAGTAGTGATTTAATTAACACAGTATCTGTGTGGTTATTTCAGGTCTAAGTGGCCAGGAATGAAACAAGAGACCTCCTCCAAAACTTTTCCTCAGAAACTATACCCAGAGCTGATGCTTAAGATTTTCTTTATGTTACAAATTTCCCTGTAGTCAGTCTATATCCATTCTGTTTGGGGAACAGTTTGATTTAATGGAAGTCTTTGTGCCTCTTATTTGTGGAAGTAGGGTCAGGCTACCTGGACTTGGGCTGTGCCTGGGAGCAGACAGCTTGCTGTGCTCTTGTCAGCACACACTGCACAGTGGGACTCACTTTTTTTGCACAAGTGCTAATATTCAAATGCCAAGGAAGAACAAATGGTCCTTCCTTACAACCTGGATGACCGCGAGTCCATTCTAATACTTGTCATTGCAAGAAAGTGGTCAAATAATTTTGCAAGTTGCAAATACCATTGTCTCTTGTTGTCATAGCAACAGGTGTGAATCTTGCTTTTTCCTGCATTTTCTTTCAGACTAGAGGCAAGACATAATTTTTCATCTACAAGCAACCTATCTCATTTAGTTTTATATCCATCCGTTCAACAAACACAGTGATTAGAAACTATATTAAACATGATGCGCTAGCTACTTTTCTCATTACTATGAAAAAAAATCTGAAAACTACAATTTCCAGCAGGCAGCAGCTATGATCTGATCCAGTGGAAAGAAATGGAGGCAGGAAAGTGGGACCTCCAGTGACATTGCACCCACAGTCAGGAAGCAAATAGAGATAAAGGCAGATGCTCGGCTCATTTTCTCACTTTTATTCCATTTGGGACAGGTGCCACAACATCTGCTGTCCATTGTCTCACCTCATAGAACCCATTCTTGAACTCCCTCACAGACGCAGTCAGAGGTCTGTTGCCTAGTGTTTGTCAATTTGAGAGTCGACACTGACCATAATGCATGGCACAGGGACTCTGGTCTCCCTGGGAAAATAAGTCAATCAAGACTATATGATAAATGTATAAATATGAAAGAATGTGTGTTATAATTAAGTAGAACCCTGAGCAAAGTAGTAAAAAACTAGACATTTTGTGCGAGGTTTATTTTCGTTCTCAATATGTTTTCCCTGTCTATGTTACTTAAATTTGCTATTCATTAAAGTGTCAGGATTTATTTAACCCTCTTGTCAGCCAGTTTCACTACATTTTACAACTCAGACATATTTTCTTGGACTAAGAGTAACTTTCTCATTTGGTGGTATTGAATTGTCATGCAAGGCAGTTACCCCAGAGTGACATCATCTCTATACAAATCCCTCTTGCTGGAAAGAATCTCAGACTCATCCAAAGTTGCCCTCCCTTGTCATCTTATTTACTGTTCTTCTCCTTTAGTTCACACCATACTTAGTCACACACATGGCACTGCTCTGGGACACATACTCATCCCCTTCATTCTCTCATATGCTCACTAGCATGGTCTCTCTCTCTCTCTCACACACACACACACATGCTTTTGGCTTCTCTTCCACACTGAGTTTCTCACTCTTTCTCACACACACACACACACGACCTCAAGTCTGTAATTTCCTACAGATGTGCTGTGTCCCCAGAGACTCATTCTCCCTCCTGTGAGCAAGGGGCCTTTCTCCAGGACAGTCTCTCTCTGAGCTCACACACCCACATCTGCAGGCACTCAAGGCTCATGTCGCCACCAGCCCCTCCTACACCTCCAGAGTCGGTCTCACTAGTGATCAGGGGAGGGACAGAAGACAGGAAGGGTGGGGGAGGTGCCAGTAAGTCATTTCTCCTCCACCCACATTTGTAAAAATCTGCTTTCCTGAATTTCTTTCTTCCTTTCTGGTTAGCAGAGGAAGAGCTGTCTGGGCAGCATGGAGGGACTGTTTCCAAGGGTGGGTGATGCTAGCAATGGAAGGAGGTGTGAGGGAGAAACCTGGAGACCCCAGGAGCCATGTATCTGCAGGAGGAGAGGACTGCCCGCAACCCTGTCTCACTGAACACAAACTCTTCTAGTCATTCTTAACTACTAGAGATATTTTGTTAGGCTAAGTCATCCCCTATACAGAACAAATTAACCTCTAGGAAATGCAGCAATCCAAATTGTAGAAATGATCGCTGGTAAGTATGGGAGAGGTAGGCCAACCTGTTGTCAAAAAAGAGCCAGAAGGTCAGTATTCCAAGCCTTGAGGTCTGTATGAGGCTTGCTGCATTTAGTCATCTATTGGAAGTGAATGAATGAACATGGGAAGGGGAGCTGTTTGTCAATAAAATAAAAATTTATGTATAAAGTGAGTCAGTGAAGTAACTGAGCTCCTGCTCTTTATAGATCACACTGTAGTTCCTTCTAAATTCTCCTTTCTGTTGACGACCACTTGAAATGAAAGTGTTACATGAATTTTTCACTAAATTTGGAAATTTTTTTAAAAAAAAATGTTTTACAATTTGAGAAAGAAGAAATTTCTTCAGTGTTCCAACAGCCATGATAATGAAATCATTTTTTAAGTAGTGGCTATATCCCACCATGGAAGCATAGTTAATTCATCCGTGACCCTCAGTTAGGCTCAGACTGCTTCTGTTAGCCGTGAATACCACTCAATGTATAGACTGACATACTATAGGAATGAACCCTGGAACAAAGAACTGATATTCTGGGATTAGGTAGGTTTTGCTAGCAAATAAAACTGTGAAATGGGGCCTGGAGGTGGCACAAAACTCCAAAAAACACAAGATCAACTTGAGTAAGTATGTTTATTGATTTATTGTGCCACTGCCTGGGGCTCTCACTTTGTCTGCTTCCTGCTTGTTTTGGAGAATGTGAGCAATCGGTTTCCTGCTCTTCTAAAAAAGAAAAAAGAAAGCCACGTGAAAGGGTCTAATTTTGAGCCAATCAGCTGCTGGGTTCAGGAGTGAATACCAGAGAGCAAATGTACCAGAGATATTCATATACGTGTCTGGAGATGCTGTGTTTACACTCTTTATTAACTTTCTCTTGCTTTTGAAATGCTATTTGTTTGGCAACAGTTTCTAAACAATAGGCCGCATTGAAGCTATTACAGGGGAGATTTATGCATAATGACATATTTACACAATATTTTGGGAACAGAAAGGAAAGTAGATTTTCAGAGAAAGTTTGTAGGAAAAAAAATCTCATGTCTGTGTATAGACACACAGCACACATATACATATGCATAGACTAAAGCTCCTACAAATATGTACAGACTTTAAGCAGTGATTATTTCTTGACTCTGGGCTTCCAACTTACTGTAGTTTCTCTTTATTCCCTGCCCCATGTCTCTTTGCTTGTCTTCTTCCATGGCAAGCTTTAGACATGTAACTGCAATGGGCAATTCATAAATTCCATTTAACATAGATATGAAAGTTATTAGTTTATTTCTAAAAAAAAAAAGTACTGATATGCAGAGAAAGAAAAGCCCTTCTCTTATTGACCCCATCATGACCCTTTCTCACCAGTTGTTCGTGAACATCGCGATGCAGGTCTGTATTTTAAAGCTGGGGATGTGGATGCAGAGTATGCATGAAGCCTTAGGGTCCATGTCCAGCCCAATAAACAGGGCATGGCGGTGCCTGCCTGTAACTCTATAACTCCAACACTGGAGAAGGGTTGCAGGAATGATAAAGCTAAGAGGATCAAAAATTCAAGGTCATCTTCTGCGACTTATCAAGTATGAGGTCAGCCTGGGCTGCAAAAGAAGAAAAGAGAGTTTCGTTTTTTGTTTTTTGATTTTTTTTTCCAGAATTGAGTGAATTCTGGTTAGTGTTGCAATCCAAGCTGAAGAACACGGGAAAAGAACTCAGAGTATTGTGAACTCTGATTAGCCTAGGCTACCCAGACAGAGCCTTTAAAAGGAACGACAATAAAGTATCTTATCACACAGAGGGATGCCCTTGTCTATGAGACTAACTCTGTGAGTGTGTAAACAACTGAATTGCAAATCAAGGACAAAAACCAGATTTTGGAAGCAGAGTCCTGTGTAATTGACAGAAAATTATTTAATCTCTGTGAAAACCTGCTTCTTCATTTTCTATGACGGGATCACTCAACCCTACTTTGCAAGTGCATAAAGATTAGATGACCACATATGGAAAATGCCCGGCAGGGAGTGGCACATGGCACAAACTCTAGAAAAAGCAGTTTCCTTTCTCTCTTCATTCTCCTCCAGCAGCAGCTTTCTTAAAGGAGGGGAGATCGGATGAGCACATGGTCCCATCACGTGTTCTTCTGCAAGTCCAATCCACTCTCCCTCTCCTCCGATGAATACTCAGATCCTCCGATGCCAGGAGCGAGCAGGGTGGGAAACCGGTGGCAATCCTGCATGTGCTCTGCGTGCTCCCCTAACTACCTTAGAAAGTGAAACTGTAGAAATAGCACTTGGAAGAATTCAGTAGCTCTCAGAAAGAAGCCTTGACTGAGAAGGTTTTATTTTATTTATTTTTAAGGGATTCACTTATTTTAATTTTGCCTGTGTCTGTGCGGCGGCATGTGCACATGAGTACAGTTGCCCTCAGACGTCAGAGTTGTTGGAGACGCCTAGAGTTGGCGTTAGAAGGAGTTGTGAGCCGCCTGACCAGGGTGCTTGGAAAGGAACTCAGATCCCCTGCAAGAACTGTATGCACTCTTAATTTCTGCAAAATCTCTTTAGTATCTCCTTTTTATGTTTTTGTTGCACTTATTTATTTATGTGTATGTGTGTGCATGTACTTATGTGTATGATTATGTGTGTATGCTCACAGGCATCTGTGTGGGCATGCTGCATGTCGCAGCACATGTAGAGGTCAGAGGACAGCCTGTGATAGTAGTTCTCATCTTTCATACGGATCCCTGGGATTAAGCTCTGGCCCTCAGACCTGGAAGCAGGTGCCTTCACTTGCTGAGCCAATTCCCTGGCCTGAGAAGGCTTCATTTTAAAGCAATGGTTTAGTTTCTTGAATTATCAGTCCCTTATTCTATCCTCATATATTCAAAGGATGATCAAAATTTATAAAAAAAAAAATTCTGTTTCTTCCCTGTAAATGAGATTGGCATTCTGATATGTGAGCATTTCTTGGCCTCAGTGTACACTGAACTACCCTATCCTGGACACTGTGATTTGAACGGTATACAAGTATCAATACCAACAGTGTGAATGTTTTCATGTCAAGGGGACATCACTGGAAGCACAACAGAGCCCAAGCTGAACTCCTAATCTTTCCCTGCAGTCTTCTCCATCTTTGGTTTTTCTCTCACCATGAAGTCACATTCCACTCTGCCACCCAGATTCATTCCTTCTTTACTTTTCTCCATACCCCAATACACATACCATGTTAGCCATCTTTGCAACTGATGCCTAATTTAGTCTGCATCCTCTCTTACCTGAAACTGATAGATCCGTCTCAACTTGTGCCCATCTGCTTCCAAGTACAGATTTCAGGAGGACACTTTTATTACTAAACCTCATTGGTGCTCCAAGACCTACAGGATAAGCCTCATTTTTTTTTTCTAACATGACATCCAAGGTCTTTTGTAATTGCGATAATGAAGAATCCATTGTCTTCCAACATCAGGTTCCCATGGAAACCCTTTCATTGGAGGAAATCTAGGATATTTTCCAAACTAAGGGGAGATAGGAGTCGAGGTGTGTATTTCCATTCTAAGTATTTCACCTCAGAGAAGTAAAGCTCTAGATTCCTAGAGAGAACACTGTTCCAAAGACAGTGTTCTTAAAGCGTTTGCATGGCAGGAGCTAACCACAAGCTGAACTCATGACAGTTTGAGTGGAATCCTAGATACAGTTGTGGGTAACACGCGCAATGTGGATGCCGGAGCTGAAGAGTAGGTGGCTGGTTCTGCAGATCAGACCTGAGAGGCACTACCCCGAGGATGTGAGCATAGCACTGCTGTAGGAGTCCATGCATCCCCTGGACAGGAGGTGGCAAGCGGTCTGTGGCTGCAGTTAATGTGGGGCAGGGATGGCCGTTGTAGCACCAATGTGTCCTGTCGTGTCTTACATTTATGATTGTTACTATCCGGAGAGCTTAGAGAAGCAGCCAACTGAAGACATTTGAAAGAAAAACCAGCTGGCTTACCAGAGTATTTCAATCTGTGCAATGTGTTTGTGCCGCGAGTGCTGATGGCCGTGTTTCTACACAGTAGCTTTTTTGTAGAGTTCAACATTTATAGGGTTGTTGTTAGTGTTCTTTTGATGTTTCTATGCTTAAGAAGACTTTTCAGGAAAATAGTGAAGCAAACAAAAATGTCTATGGATGTACATTGTATGTGTGTGTGCATGCATGTGTGTGTACATTGTGTGTGTATTGTGTTTGTGTTCATGTGTTGTGTGTGCATGCACTGTGTGTGTGTTTGTGTGTTATAAGCATTTGTGGGTGACTCAGAAGCACTATTTAAATCATTTAAATCATTCAGAGTTAAATTCAGGCAAGTTACAAAGAAGACCCGGGATAAGTAGCTCCTACCTTTGACATTGTTTAATCCTGTCTCACTTTCCAAAGGATCGCTCTCTGTCGTCTTTACCAGGATTACTACTTTCTGATTGCCTTTCCCTGTCTCAAAGCACATAGTTTATGGGTTTTGGATTGTTGGAAATGTATACTGAAGGATAGTCCACTAATTACAATTCTCCACAGAATGTGGACGTTCCTGTGGTATTAACACAGTTCAGAAGAAATGCCCCACCTCTCCAGCGTTGCAGCCCTGCGAGCCTCACCCAGGGCCTGCTCTTCCTTTGGGGCCCACCTGCAGCCTGGTATTTGACAAGCTTGGAAAGAATTTAAAGGCAAAGTTTTTTTTTTTTAAAAAAGATGTTTTTGTTTAATATCTTTAAGAATTAAAGCCCCCTTGTGCCTTGAAGTGTGTTTAAGTGTTTAGGTGGATATTTGGTAAAAATGTACAAGACGCTGTGCTTTTTTTGTCTTGAGAAACAGAAGAGTCATGGCTTTTCAGAGGCACTGGGGGAAGCCGTAGGCAAGCACAGACACTGAGCAGTTTCCAGCGTTCTCACTATGCGTGCCTCTTCCTCTCCTCTCGACACTTTATAAGCTACTTATATGAACGTATATGCCAGTTACTAAAAGTGATATCAACTAGAAGGCTGTGTCCCTTTCAGAAGAACAAATCAATGCGAGGGGGAGCAGGGTGGGGACACAATGCAACATATTCACTGGCTGAGGCTGGAGGAACCTAACTCTCAAGGTCCTCCTAGGCCCCCAGCCTCAGGGCCACACTTGCCACAACCCAGCCACTGACTTCTCTTTGCACTTCAGCCTAAAGGGCAGCACACAGTGGCGCTTCTTGGTTTTGTAGATAGGGCATTGGCTTCTTGTTTGCTTACAGGTTGACTTTGGCAAAGACAATGGATTCATGGGGACACTGTGACAGGCTCAACAGCAGTTCCTGACTAAGTGTCTCATCTGGCACCTACGGCAAAAACGTAATGGTTGCCACTGTTTGACACATTGGTACTAATGGTACCATTGATACAATAAGTATCATACGTGCTCCAGTTTTATCTAACAAACAAAAAAGAGGAAATGATAAATATTGTAGATTGTCTATGTTATTCAAGTTATGGGCACTTGGTCATTCACAGTATTCCTCTATTGTCCTTTGTTTTCGTTTTTGTTCTTTTTGGGTTTTTCGAGACAGGGTTTCTCTATAGCTTTGGGGCCTGTCCTGGAACTAGCTTTTGTAGACCATGCTGGCCTCGAACTCACAGAGATCTGACTGTCTCTGCCTCCCGAGTGCTGGGATTAAAGGTGTATGCCACCACCACCCGGCTAATGTTCCTATCCATCCCCAGGTGGGCTCAAACCACCAACCTTTCCGTTAACAGCCAAATGCAATTGTATCACAGAGACAGGTGTGCTTTGCTGCCAATCCTCCATTTCTAGCGCTAGTAGTACATGAATTTTACCTTTATTAAATCATGTATATCCTGATAAGAAGTTTACATTTTCTCTTTAGCTTTTTCAAGAACCAGCATTCTCTTTTATTGATTTCCGTGTTATTTTCCAGTTTTATTTTTCTTTTATTATGTGTGTGTGTGTGTGTGTGTGTGTGTGTGTGTGTGTGTGTGTGTGTTGCCATGGCTAGTGTGTGGAGGTCAAACAGCATAGTGACTTTGCCTTCTCCTTCACGTTGATTCTAGGGTTGAAACTGAGCTTGTCGGGATTGTATGGCATCATTCTGCGAGCTGAGCTACCTCACCAGTCCTCTCCTTGTAGTTCTAGCAGGTTTTATTTCAAGTATTCACACGTCCTCATGTTGGGGGCATACACACCAAGAATTGCTGTATCTTTTGGTATGACAATGCCCTTATCATTATGTATGACTTTTTTGTTCAAAATGATTATCCTTTCGAGGACGGTTTGTATTAAGTGAGTGTACCTACTCTGTTTAGATTAATGTTAATATAATTCAGCTGTCTCCATATTTATCATTATTTTTAATCTGTCTGTATTTTTATACTTAAGATGGACTTTTTGTAAACAATGTACAGTTGGATCTTATTTTTTAAATGCATACTAACAATATTTGCTTTTTACTTGGTATATTTAGTTTTTTTTCACATCTGAAGTAATTTTCAACAGAGTTTTATTATTTCTGGGGCTTTAGGGCAAAAGCTATGTCTCTGGGAGTTCAGAATTCTTGACTTGATCATCCAATCAATGTACACCAATCAATATACCTCATACCAAACATCATGCCAATCTGAAAAAAGAATGATAGCAAAACGAGATAAGAGTTAATCAACATGACCACATGAAAAAGAACAGATAATTGTGTTCAGTAAGCTTCAAGTCCAAGTCCATGTTTGGGGCAATGAAATAAAACCTAATACAAAATAAAGAACTGGAGTAGGGCAAAAGGTATACATATCTAAGCAGTCTTGGTCAGTGTGTGGTCTTATTTTCACTCCTCAGTTAATGGTTTTGAAGTTGATTCTAAGATGTCCTAATGGGTTGAAGGGACAAGCTAGTCTCGTAGATGATTGTTCCTGCTTGAGTGTGATGTCATGACGGGGTGACAGGCCTACACAGTTGTGCTGCTTCTGGACTCCAAGGTAGCTTGGGGTTAGGATGATGACTGGAACCCTTCGGGCACTTTTGGAGGCCTGGGACAGAGCACTCTGCAAACTGTCAGGGAAGTGTTCTCAATTCCCTTATCTCTGTGCCTTTAGCATCAAAGGAGGAGGAGATGGGTTAGATAGTCTGGGCTGTAGACAGATACTCCTGGAGTGATTGACAGTGCCTACGTGGAGAATGAGGAGTGACTGACTCTAAGTATTTCTACACAGACTCAAAATGAAGGCAGAGACATGTGGCTTTTTTTCCTGATTTTAGTTACTTTGTTGGACCCAACATACAGCAAATGCTCTTTAGAAAATCAGTTTCTAAGTACCTGTTAGAGTATTTATGTCCACTATACTCACAGCTGTTTCTTCTCATTTTTTCATTCATCCTCCTTTCATTTTTGTTTTCTACACTTTCTCAAGTTTTAATTAGACGTTTGATGTGATCATGTTATTTTTTTCTCCTAGCATTATCAACTGTAGCTTTGTTTGTGAAAAAAAAAGTGTACATAATTGCATCAGAGATTTTCTGCACACATTTACATTTAATTCGAGTTCGTTTTGAATGACACTCTTTAATGAGTGATGCAAGCGTCTACTGGCAACACAACCGCTTCCCACCTTTTATTAACAATCTGATTGTTATTCATCTCTCTGATTCATGTGCTATAATAATTAAATACATAGTTGCTATTAATATTTTGAGCACACAACTTTCTGCAAGAATGATTAAAAATAAGAGGTTTGATTTAATCTTCATTTATTCCTTCTGCAATGTTGTCCTTCCTTATGTCATGTCATACTTCAGATTTAATGACACTTGCAAGAAAGTATAGACAACATATTCCCTCTTTTGTCTTGTTTTGGTTTGGGTTTTGAAATTTTAAAGACAAGATCTATCTACATAGTTTTGGCTGGCCTGAAACTCACTGTGTAGACCAGGCTTAGCCTTAAACTCACAGAGATCCACCTGTCTCTGCCTCCTGACTGTTAGGATTAAAGGAATGCACCACCATGCCCAATAACAATTTTCTTTGTCTAGGAAATTGCTTTACCTTCACTTTTGAGGAATAATTTTACTGGACACAAAATTTCTGGCTGTGGTTTTCTTTGCCATTTCATTCTGCTCCCTTCTCTTCTTATGTGAACAGAAAGGAAATGAGACTAGCATCCTTTTTATCCATTTCCCCTGTTAGCAAGACTTTTGTTTTCCTGTGCTTCTATCAATACTTTCTTTTTCGTTGGTTTTCTATACTTTGGATATGACATGCCCCTAAGCCCTTAATATGTTTGCTGTCCTCTGAGCTAGTTGTATCTGTGGCTGATGTCTGTTATTCATTTTGGAAAGTCTTCACCCATTTTTATTTGACATTCTTCTTGTTTCCTCTCTCTTGTGTGTTCCCACCACAAAGATCTGTATATTCTTTCATTATCACATGGTTCTACATTCTGTTCCATCTTGTCTATCCTCAGTTTGTCCTCAGTGTTTAGAAGAATCTAAGAATTGCTAATGCTTATCAGTTTGGCTCTTTCTTATGCAGAAGATGGGCGAGGTAGCTTCTGCTTTGCCTTGAATCTTCAATGCCCATTGGCCCTTGCAGGAAAGCCTTATTATCCAGCCTGATGTACTTTTGGGAGATTATAAACCCCTTCAGAGGTAGGGCCTAATTAAAGCATCTTAGAGCACAGGGCTATGCCCTGGACATTGAGAGCAGGAATGGAATCTCTCAATCAATCATATGTGCTTCCCCTCTTCTCTCTGTCCCTCCACCCTCCTTTACACTTCTTGGAAAGATGGGCTGTTATTCCACCAACTCTTCAGCTTCATGTTGATTCTGCTGAAGAAGTGGAACCAATCGATCACAGGCTGAAGCCTTTGAAACTGGGAGCCAAAACAGATCCTTCCTCTTTAAGTTGACTGTCTCAAGTATTTTGTCGCAGTAGCAGAAAGTGGAATAAGGGAACATTCCACTATATCATACTTTAAAATGGAAAGTGAAACTTCAAAGTTGCTTAACTTCAGGTACTCAATTTATTCATCTATAAAATAAAGATAATATAGAACGATGTGAGGTTTAAATAATCTAAGCTGTGACAATTTCAGGTCAAATACAGGTACTGCCTGCTTGCTCCGCCCAGTCCAACATGGCAGAGTCGCTTGTGCCTCTGAGCCATGCACAGCCTTAATGGCTGAGGAAATCCACCATGCTCTCCCGCCTGACTAAGCCTGATCCCGCCGTCTGCCCAGGCAGGAAGAGCTGAGCCACGGAATGGTCTCAGCTACTTTCTTTGCGATCCCGAGCGAGCACACAAACAATGATTTAAAAGCACAAAGCGCCCCCATACAGCAAAAAAAAAGTTTGGAGAAAAGTAACTACAACCATATTCCCAAATATTATTTATAAATGTTCTTTAAATTTAAAGGGGGAGATGATATAGATATAGATAATTTACATTGGTATAAATTTTGCTTTATTGATATAAATTTAAGGTCAATTTTGTTATATATATGTATTTCTGATCTTGATTAAGGTATTGTGATTGTGTAGTTCATTTAAAAATGTAATGTATAATTAAAAAATATAGGTTGTTAATGGATAATCATTGATATAGTCAAGTTTGTAGTCATGTTAGTTAGATTTTCTAGATATATAGAGGTATATTTCAGTTAGATAGACATTCTTCATATCTTTCAAAGACGACAGAATATGGCATTTAATGTTTTAATAACTTAGGACTTTTCATGACAATGAGACACGTCTGCTCCTGGCAGCACCAGCTACTTCAAGAGGAAGATGGGCTTCGAAGAGGCTCCTTATGGAGTTTGCAAGAAACTCCTTATGGAATTGGGCAAGAAACTGCTCTTGCCTGGACTGTTGCCTAAACTGGACACAAAGAACCCACAGAGAAAGGACTACTAAACTTGCCTAAGGATGAGATGATCCTTCAGGGTTCCTGCTTCATGAAAGAGTCTGTGAGACATTCTACAAATACAAAAGAAAGTGACTGAACTGTCTTTGAATTTTCCTGCTTCATGGAAAAGTCTACTGGATACTATGGGCCTGTAGGCTAAAGATGGATGCCCCAACAGTACAGAGGAACTTTGGGTCACTGTCCAGGCAGCAAGATGTCTCTGTCATTTCTAGAGTTTGGAAGTTGCTTATTTCTTGTTTACTTAGGTAATATCTTATCCTTCTGGAGTCTTTGATGGAGTTGAAGAATGGATAGTTATAGTGATGGTTTTCCATTGTTATGATAAAAGATAAAATAGATCTAAATATGGTAACTGTAATTCTTGCTTGATAACTGTTTTGTTATATGTAA